>JAVDPK010000663.1:283129-293374 GCA_034780415.1 Cichlasoma orientale
TGTGTGTGTGTGTGTGTGTGTGTGTGTGTGTGTGTGTGTGTGTGTGTGTGTGTGTGTGTGTGTGTGTGTGTACATGTTGGAGACGTACTTGTGCGGTTCGTGGCTTGTAGGGCGAGCTGCTCTCCAGGTCTGCCAGGATGCTGGTGAGGGAGTCGATCTCTGCGTCCAGGCTGGAACGCCGTTCTTCCAGCGTCTTTTCCGGTCCTTTCACCTGTGAGACAACATCCCAAACACCTCGTTCACTCATTCAGGCTGTTTGCACACACATTACTGTTTGTGCACTAGTCCAAACACGAATTTGAAAAAGGATGATCAAAAACACATTTTCATTTTCCAAAATCTGTGAGCAGGTTTCCGGCGCGAACCCTGTAGGTAACACGCACACAGCAGCACATGCAAACCGTGGTGTGCACGCTCACAGCCACACGCTAACACGTCCTTAGCATGGAAGCTCTTCTCTGTGAGCGAAGCCCCGTTAAAGAGCCACCACAAAAACGTCCATAACGACACAATCAGACACTTAAACACGGCATGTTAAAGGCAAAGCAAAGTGGCTAAAGCTAAAGCTATCAGCGCTCAGAGCGGTATCAGGCCAGCAGCCTCGGTATGAGCAACAGATCACAGCAGTTAGGAAGAAAATGATACAGATGAGAGAAAGAGAGAAAAGGGTCGATGTCCTGTCATGTGGTGAAGTGGAAAATGATATTTGTTATGTTCTTATATTATAAATAAGATCTATATTATATATCTGCTGGCTCAGCTCTGGTCTGCCAAGGTAAACTCCGTCAGGTGTGTTTATATTTATAGAATTATTATTCTCAGACAGAGAATTAAAAGTGTGAGAGGGAGAGTGAGGAGGAGGAGGCTCCGCCTGCACTGAAAGCACAAACTAACCTTTAATAGAACAGAAATTAATCAGCACTGTTGCATCCACTGTTACTGACTTCAGCTGGGCGGGTTTTTGTTCTAACAGGTACAGCCAGGGGCTGAACGGGTTAAGTCTCTCTCACACACACACACGCGCACACACACACACACTTCTTAAACTCTGGATTACAGTCTCTAAGTTCACGCTTCACCTTGACCTCAGACAGTCCTTTGAAACATCAGCAGCAGAGACTCAGAGAGAAACACGCTGAGAAATAAGCAGTGCATTGTATGAAAGACAACTTTCATAATGTGCTGCACTATTCACCTGCTTTTCACTGCTCTGGGATTTACAGTATCTCATTCTTCATGCATTATTCATCACAATCTCATCCAGCAGCATTTCAAATAAAAAGGTCAATTCTTTAAAATCAAAGTCAAACATTTTTTTATTCCATATTTTAAAACGTGCTCTGCAGAGGATGTTAAGAATTGCTGTGATTTTTATTTCACTCGGTTATTATCAGAGGAAGCTTGAAAGCATCAGTAACAGGATCACTGCAGCAGCAGCAGCCACTGATTTATTCATCCACATTTTTTCTGTTTCACTTCAGAGAAAAATGCAACCTCGACATATGAAAAGACACAAACTATTTAATCAAAAGAAAAACTGATGCACACAAATCTGGAAAAGTAGTTAAAATGATCTGACCGACAGTGACACCCGGTTTTCTACAAAATTCCCGGGAATTTCTCCGTGGAATGACAGATATATTTTTAGTCTTCTGAACTATGCTGCAACTGCAAGAAGACTTCTTGCAATTGCCTGCGGGGGCTTTTTGAGTTGGCTGGATCAGTGACTGCTTCTTATTCTAATGTTATGTGTTTGGATTACCTGTCACAGTCTATTACAGGCAGGGCTCGCCTCCATTTGGAGCAGAGCTGCTGCTTAAAGACATCTAAGGCAATCACGAGCGGGGTAAACAAAGCCAAACACTAATGGCTCGTCTCAAATCGACAAAAGCAAAAACGGGCAAACTTGTTTAACGGCGATAACGAGAAGGATGAAAGGAAACTCGATGGCGTGCAGGACTTCGCCGTGTAGGGCTTCGTAATGTGGACCGCAGCCAGGACGAGAGGTTTGCGCCTCTCTCTCCTGCTAAAGGTCTCAGCTTTTATGTGTCATAATCCAGACACGTCCCTCTGCCAGGGGGATAAAGACACGAGCCAAACATCTTTTAAGTAAAATACCATTAAATCACTGATTTATTCATTCGCTGTGCAGAATTTGTGCACTGAGGCCCGCAGAAAAGGAGACACTTTGATTGATATCTCTCCGTTTTCCTGTTCTCCTCTGCTCTGGCTGCAGGACACATAATTAAGATACCCGTGGTGTTTTAAGGAATTAGACTGCAGGCCAGAAAGACTCTGCAGTCAATGTGATAGGAAAAGAAAAGTTAGAGATGAATAGAGGAAAGCACTTTTTAAACTAATTGGGGACAGAATTTCTTATGTAATTTCAGGCCTTGAAAACCTTTAACTCTCCACTCTTCTAAAGAAAAATCACCACAAAAAGGGAAAGAAATGAATGCTCATGTTCACTTAATCCATTATATTTGACAGCAGCTCTGCCACAACCACGTGGGCCATTCTCAGACGAAGGAAAACTATAATATTCATCTTCCACATTATTTTCCTGCAGGTTTGCATTTTCAGCTGTGAGAACACAGCAGTCTGAGTTAAAGGGCCATATCATGCAAATTTAAAGGTCTATATTTATATTCTGGGGCTTTTCTACTACATGTCTGCATGATTTACAATTCAAAAGGAACTCTTTATTTATCCCATTCAGACCACAGCTGACGCAGCCCCTCACTTCAGCCCACTTTGGTTCCTCTCACTTTAAGGCCCCACTGCTGATTCCTGGTACTGCAAGCAAAAATGCTAAAGACCCCACGATCAGGGGCGCCTCTGCAAACCAGGTCAGTTTACAGTCCTGGAAACTTCCTCGGCACCTTCAAAGGTGGGTTTGACATCACTTTAAGCCCACGGGCTCAGTGGGAACTCACAAACACCAGCGCACACGGACCCGGCTGCTAACTTTCACTGGACTTCGCTTCGAGTCGGGCGTCCAGTTCTGCTTCATTAATACAGACTTTGCTGCTTTTTCCACAACATTTACCAAACCCATGAGCACAGGGTCGATCAAAATCCAAGGCATGCGAGTGGAGCGCGAACAAGTTCAACATCACCGTGAACCAAAGGGATGGTGACCAGCGGACGGAGGCGAAGGTATCAGCGACTCACAGGGAACACTCAGTTCTTTAACTGATGCCGTGAAGCTGTGAGGGGCTCACATTTAGTTCTGGAGCACAAACAATGTACAGACATCATGACGCTGCATATTCGATGGAAGATCACAAAAGGCCAAAGTGCCACGTGTCACCTTCAAGCATCCTGCTGAAGAGGAAGTGGGAATATTTTCTCCTGCGGCTCTTAAACTCTCATATTTGAGGTCCAGCTTTAAAAATGATACTGAAATATCTCAGTAAGAAGACTGATGCAAAGCATGGAGAGCCTGCTCTAATGATGGCACCTCGGTCCATGCAGTCATCACATGTGTCGGTACTGTTACTGTGCAGCAGAATAAAACTCTGGAAAGCGACTGTTAGACGTGCAGAAGCACCTCCGCGGATGCTGGCTGCTCCATCGGGCCTGTTACTGTGCAGACACGGAGCCTGATTCTTCCCAGTTACACTGATTTTCAAAGCGTTTTCACCCAGAGGACTCAGCGTGCTCCTGCACAAACCTCCTGCAAAGGTCTTTTAAGAAGAAGTCATGAATTTGAGCCAAAGGATTAATAAGAAACACCGGCACCGATTTGTGACGATCCAGAGTGGATTCAGGTTTTACTCGGTCATCAGTTTTTCTCCACGGATAATAACGAGGATGCTGCTGGTGCTAAATGTAGGTGTGAAGTTTTGAAAGTCTACAGGATGTGATTATTAAGCAGGACCTGGAGTTTAGCTAACTGCTTTATTAAAACCGAGGACGGCCCCCAGTGAACACAGCCGAAGGGATCGGCCTTAAAGCAGAGCGGCTCTGCCGGTCGGCTCAGCCCGAAACAAAGCCAGGAGGAACTCCAGGAGACATCGCACTGCACCTTTTAACAGAACTGCAGAACTCTGGTGGTGTTTCAGACTACATGAAGGTCACAGCGCAGCGCGACTGCATGTACACTGAGTTTTATACTTGCTCTGTTTACAGTGTGTGTGGGAAGAGCGGTGAATTTACACGCAGTGCATAACTTATTCGAATTATGCAACATTCTGTCTCCAAACTCACAAAGGAAGCATTCATTTAGGACAGAAAACTGGTCGGATCAAATGAGGGGCTTGGAGAGGGAGATTCTTTTCTTCCTGCTCGCAGTGAACAAAGGAATGTGAAGCACTTGGAAGATTTTCATAGCAGAGGTCGAGCACAGAGCGTCAGTCAGAGCGCGGAGGCCAGAAATCCCAGGAGGGCCAAATGCCTGTGGGTATTTATGACCAGCAAAGCACAGGAAAGTGACCGGACTCCACCAATAGGTGTCAGCCTTCCATCCTTCCTGCATCAGAGCCCTCGCAAATGTTTGTGTGTGTGGGTCCGTGAGTGAGGAGCGGCTGGCTCCGGGCAGCATCTGGAGCTGGACGTCTCTGCAGTTGGCTGCAGCTCAAATGGTGGACTTGGTACATGAACTCAGTGGAACGCTCGGGGCCGTCTTTGCTCTCTGCGCCGAGTCTTCGAGAGTTACTGACAACCAAGAAAATATAATACAACAGCAGCTCCTCTCACCTGGTAATCGTACGAGTTCACCAGCGGCGGCGGGGGGAAGGAACCAGGGGAGGACGGGAAGCCAGTTGACTCTTCGACAGGTGGCGGAGGGGGAGGGTAGTCTGCTGGGATGGAGACACACACACACACACACACACACACACACACACACACACACACACACACACACACGCACTCATTAAATACTTCCCCTTTTTTCTACAGACTGTCACAATTGTGAAAGAACACATCGTGAATAAACACAGAAAAGAAAGAAACGTATTTTTAATCATTTTATTTCGAGCGGCAGAGAACACCGAGAACGTTCACAGGATGCTCTGCACATTACACAGCAAGCCTGCCCGGCTCTCAGCGCGTAAACACACATGCATGACTTTATATGCATCAATAAAGTGTCATTTAGAAACTGCCTTTGTTTGTCACCGTGTCCCAGGAAGCAGCGCTGGATCCTGCAGTCCCGCCCATCTCTGCACCTCTCAGCTCTTTGTTCTGGTTCTCCACAGTTCGATCTCAGTACCGCTGAGATCGATCTGCTGCCTGACACGTGGCAGCGCCAGTGCCTAAACTGGTACCGGTTCCACTAAAAAAGATGTTCGGCCCAAAATTCAACCCCCCACCACCAGGGGCTACCCGGGGTGCTGATGAAGCTATCACATGCTGTCCACCATTATTTTCTTCCAACTTGCACTGTTTAACATTCGGTTCCTCTAACTTCTCACAATGTGAGCTGATTCTCAAAAGGCAGATCCGGCTCCACACCAGCACCCCGTCAGTGGAGGGGAAGCACTTAGACACTGCAGAGCCGGACGTGTCCCTGAGGAGTCAGTGGAGACTTAACTGAGCTAAAACAGAGGAAAACAAATGCTAATATTAACCTGTTTACCTGCAGGACAGGTAGACAGGTAGCGGTCTGCTAACATGACGGCTGCTTGTGCAGATACAGTGTTTGTTCAGTGCTGCAGCATCTTTATTATTGAAGGAACTCATGAGCCGAGTGGAAACAAATACTGCGGTTTACTTTGTGACTCAGCGGGAGATAATTGATTATTATGACTTTGATGTAAGTAGCTTGAAACACAATAACCACATTTTGTCACTGAGGTGTCGAAGCTGCTGAAAGGTGCCGTGTGAGACATTTAATGGACAGTGCGTGTTTGTGAGGTCAGCATCTGTGCTGAGGAATGAGTTGATGAAGATTTATTATCAGATCATTTGTGTGAACTGCAAAAAGAGGTCATACGGGTTTTAAAAACGGGAGAGGGCGACTGAGTGAGACAGAGGAGCGGAGCCTCGTTATCCCACGTCAGCACACGGACACACATAATTGCAGCAATTTGGTTAACTAAGAAGTCCCAATCTGGAGCGAGCATGTTTGTTTCCCCTCTCCCGAAAACTGAAATTCAAACATTGTGTTACAGACGGGTTCGACTAGGTGTTTGCCGTGCCAGACGCGCAGAAACAAGCTAAATTTGCAGTTGTGAAGTCCACGCTAATCCAAGGATTGCATCCCGCCACATGTTTCAGACAGGATAAGGAGTTACGTGCCAAATTAAATTCTGATTTGGCTTCTCTCGGCACAGGACTTAAGACTGAATCATTTGGCCATGTACTTCTAAGTACCAAACCAGACATGAGCTTTGCAAATTAAAGGCTTTTATGAGACGTAATGGGAATTTGTTCCAATGCTAAGACTTTGATGAGTCCTGTTCAGAAATTCCATTTGCATTCCATGGCTTTTATCTGTTTTCATTAGAATCTAATTGATGTCATCAGTGTAGTTTATCCAAGGCAGCTGACCAAATTAATTAAGCGTGGTTTTCAGTCGCCTCCACAAAACAGCAGAAAGAGGGAAACAGGACTTGAAGACGAGAGATAATGCAGCACGGTTAAAATTGGACACGTCTGCGTCTCGAGCATTACTACATTCGAGAAACTGTGAGCATTGCATTCAACATTCCCTCTGGGTACTCGAGGCCCTCCATGTGAATTGTTTATATAATAACCTTGTGACCTCCACTAAAACTCCAGAGTGTAGCAGCGCCTCTAAACCTCTGGGAGAGAAAATAAAATATGCTGCTCGACAACAAGGCTCCGGCCCGCCCGCCCGCCCCTCCTGCTCCAGCACAGATCCGTTTTACCAGAATATAAGCCACTTGTAACTCGTGGCTTACAGAGAATTAAATCATTAGGTTGCATGTACATTTCTCTCAAACATCAAAGATGTTCATCATTTCAGGAAACACAAGAGCTGTAAAGGTTTTATTGAAAAGGTCTTCCAGCTCTGCGTGGAACCGTGGAAAGCAAGACGTGGAGCTGGAACAGGGGTCATTAAGCATCTTTGCTCAAAGGATCTTTCTGGTTATTTTCCCCCTTGACCTGATTTTTTCCTTCCATCTGTCATCGTGCCAGTCATTTAGGACTGAATCATGTTAATGTGCTAACATCAAAAAAACCTTCGGCCACACTGTTTGCACCCCTGCTAGTCTTTTCAAGGAAACCCATTTTCACTCGTAAGAAAATGCACTCAGCCTTGGAGATGTTTGCAGCTGATTCAGGGTCAGGAAAGAAACCGTCTTTAAGCTTTAAGAGAAGCCTTTCAAATTAAGTGGCACGGCTTATTTCCATAATTGAACATTCTTTCACAAGAGGAATGATCTCACTTTGAAAACGCATCACCTGTGACCAGAAGATCTTCAGAGCACCATTCAAATAATCATGAATTCATCGGCTCCGACTTGAACGTCTCAAAGCTAAAAACGGTTAAAGGCATGAACGTTCTTGCTAATGGCCAGCAGGGGGCGACTCCTCTGGCTGAAAAAGGAGTCTGACTGCATAGAAGCCAACAGGAAAATGACCCGTCCCACACAGGACCTGCTAACCAGCAGTGGTCAAAACACAAACCGCCAACATTTTCAGTAATTCCATCACAGCGCAGTTAAATCAGCAACTCAAGCTAAGGCCTCAGTCACACAGGCCTAGAGACCAACTGGCCACTGCCGGCCTCTAGGAGGAATGTGTGTTCCCTGGTTGTGAGTAGTTGCTGGCAGTGGCCAGGTGAAACTGACTGCAAACACCTATATGGTGCTGCACCTTGTGGTTACACTGGTCACTAGCAGATTGGCTAGTTTTCATTGAAGATGCCAATTTGTCTGCAAACACTCGTCAAGTGTGAAAAGTGGGACAGGAATCTGAAAGGGAGACCGTTCCCCTTCACAGTAAAAGCTGTGCCTTTACTGCTACAGTCAATGCATTTCAAAAGGCGCGACTTTTATTTTGAAGATGAATGCTCTCCAGTTCGTGTCGCAACTTCCAGCAACTTCAGCGTGTGAACCGAGCGACAGGTGGTCACTGGGCCGTGCGATCGAGGCCTTCAGCGTCACTCAGCACACGCTCGGCCCGTTTCCTGGTACTGCAACAAACATGATGAAGATATTTCCTGTCTGTGGACACCCACTCCTGCCTACCTCTGAGTCCGTTTTATTATTCCTTATTATTCTTCATGCTCGCCTCATGTTAGGCGTGCTCCTCACATGTAGCGTGTTTAGATGCAGAGCGCATCAGTCGAACTGCATTACTCTAAAAATAACATGAATACAGTACAGGGGCATTCAGAGAGGGCATCCACCAGCGAGCCCAGTGCTTCACAGCAGAATTTAGTGGCTTCTTCTTTTTCCTTCCTTTTAGTATAATGTTGGTGGAGGAATAACAGTAAACTGTAGGCTTGGTGTCAAGTCTTCCAATACAACCTCAAGAACCCTTCAAACAAGGAACTTGACTTGTATTTCTACGACCTGCAGGACCTAGTTCCGGTTTTGGTTCCTGGACTCAGTTCCTGCCTCTGAGTCAATATTAGAACGAGGGGTGGTAATGTGGATTAATGTTATTAAAATGTAAAGCACAGTTCCTGTAGGCAGGCGGGTCTGAATGAGAGAGGATGCAGGAGTGTGGGCAAAAAGACTAAATATTCATTTTGGTTCTATATTAAAGCGGTGGTTGTTTTAAATATTGCAAAACGGGGGGGAAATCATCCAGAAATCTACATACTAAAAACACCATATGCAGTGCAAACAGAAATATTTTTAACAATTTTCACTTCTCTTTATTTTCAACCAGAAAAACTGTCAAATCTGCCTCCATCTTGGTCAGAGTGAGTCCCTCACCTGCAGTGTAACGGCGCCATGATACACGCAGAAACATCCTTTAAAGTGTGAGTCTGCATTTCCTGCTATTTTCTTTCCAGCCTCACACACCAGCAGCTGAAAAATACAACCGAGCCGGCGGTGCCACTACTACAAATCAAACCCCGGCTCTTTGCTGAAGTCCGCAGAAACTTTGGCCCATCGGTGTCGGCCACGGGACCCGATATTTCTATTTCTAATAAATCCAAAAAACCCAGCACGGGTTTGAGCACTTTCTGTTCTGCTGCTTTGTGCGGTGCTAATGCTGTCGGGCTTTTAAGCAGTGTGAAGCGGCAGAGCGAGAGCGGCTCCTGTGCTGTGAATGAAGCCGACTCCATTTGTGACAATGGGGAGATGAAAGCTCCAAGTGAGCGCTAATGAGAGAAACAGCAGGAACACCTACTTAATACGACAACTTCCCCTCTCTTTATTGAGCAATTACTTAGTAAGTAGCTGCTTTGTGAACAAGGAATTCTAATCAGTGATTAAAGTTATTTGAGAGGCCGTAAGAGGTGTAATTGGTTATTGGGAGCCCGAGTATTGTTAAGGGGGTGATAAAGGGGTGGGGATGGATCCAGCTGTGACACTGGGGGGCTAATATTAAACTTTTGTTTTTAGGTAAGTGATACATTTATCAACATTTCAAATACAGATAAGTGGAGTTTTTTTTTTTTACTCCAGTGTATTTTATGATCCCCACGCATGGATCTGAATGATGTGTTTTACTTATTTAAGTTTGGGGGGGGGGGGGTCTGTGCCTTAAATGGAAGAAAACATTTTCCAGGGCTGTGATCAAAACTAGGGGGAGACTGAGCAACAGATTTCCAGATGGATCAGCGAAGCTTCTGCAGAGATGTGGACGTGCGGCGTCTCTGTGCACAGAGGGCATAAAGAAGAAGCTGTCATTTTACACTCCCACCTTCACCTGTGGCCACCTGTGCATCGTGACCGAAGGAGCACGATTGTGGATACAAGCAGAAGAATGAGCTTCCACTGAGAGGCCCCCAGAGAGCACACCCGCTCAGCAAGGGTTTACAGTAGAGCTGCTGTTCATGCACCCGGCTAGAACGCCTCCTGGACACCACATAGGTGAGCAGCTTGGGGCACGTCCTATTGGCAGGAAACTGCAGGGCAGACCCTGGACACACGGGAGAGATCACATATCTCAGCTGGCTTGGAAAGGTCTCAGTGTCCCCTGGAAGAGCTGGTGGTGCCTGCAGAGAGAAGGCCAGGTATGCCTGCTTAAATTGTGACATGGACCCAGATAAGTGGCAGAAAAAGAATGGGTGGAAGGGTGGGTGGATGGATGGAAGCAAAGGTTTCAGGGTTGCATGGTAAAATAACCAAATGTCATGAGAGTTGGACC
>JAVDPK010000663.1:294237-304324 GCA_034780415.1 Cichlasoma orientale
ATCTGGACGCAGATCTCCGTCCGGACCCAGAGACTCACTTCATGCATGTTGTGGAGGAGCTGTCAGTTATGAAAAGTGCTGCAGAGAATATTTCCAGCAGAGAAACAGAAAACTTTGGGAGGTTGTAGATTAATTTTTTTTTTTAAGTACTTGTGATTTGCAGTAAGGATTAGGCCATTCTGTGGGGGAGGAAGACTGTACTGAAAGTTGAACATATGCTTTCAGATTTACATATGTACAACATTATCAGAGGTACACTTGTGTAAGCGGTGGCCATCTGGCCTCTGAGGACTTAGGACAAAGAATATAACTGGCTTTCACATAACACAGCCCACATTTCTGCAAACAGAACCATCTGCAGCACAAAGAGCACAAACTGAAGAAACCTCAAATACAGGGAGAGACCGTTTTGGGCGTGCAGAACATAAATCATCTCCCACAATATGAACTTGATTTATTGCTGAAAGCTGTCTGGTAGCATTTACACGCTGCACCGAGCCGAAATAAGGACGGGACAGAGTCGGTCCACATGACCGCCAAAGTCCACGAACGTCAACAATACACCAGCTCTAAAATCACGCTTTCACATGTGTACGGACCTGAAAAAAAGCAGCATTCAGAATAAAGACAATCAGAAAAAAAAAGCTTTGCTTTATTGAGTAGCAAAAACGTTTAATCCCTCTCAGACTTAATGGACACAAAGTGTTTTAAGTCTACATGTTCTATCGGTGCATACCCGCTCCAAACGTGCTGAGGAAGAGGCTGAGAGCACATTGTTTAGACATAATTACGGACCCGTTTTATTCCATCTTCCGCTGGAGAAGAGCAGCTGAGCCCTGTTCCTAATTAGCATGATATGTATAGAAGAGTGATTTACGACTTCATTTGGTTTAGAGATGCAAGGGAGGGATTTGAAGTCTTTGGAGATGTTCTTGTTTTAAGTGTAAAAGGAGTAGACCGAAATTGGCTTCTGCTATTCCACGCAGAAATCCCACGGGAGGAGAAAGTGAGATTGGGAACAATAGGCGGATTATGTTTTTGTACAAAAGCAAAGAAACAAATAGTGAGGAAAGGTGAACCATTTAAAGCCAGAGTTTCTATCGGATCACTCAAAACAATAACTGGGCTGAACAATCAGTGTCTTTAGACGTGTTAGCAGCGCTTTGTGATGAGTCCGATTCATCAGAGGTGCACAGGGAGTCAAAGGTCACAGCAGACGGACGCTGCTGTAGACTCTGAGACCATCGGCCGTGAACCTGCAGACCAACCAGTGTCACGGTGTGCTCGATCAACTGTGACTGATAACAAATATGGCTTCATGATACACCTGTGTGGAGGCTTCTCTAAAGCCAGCAGGTACATATTAAGATCCTAAAAACCGAGCTTTTTAACTTCCGCCACTGAGATGTTCTGAAACACCTCAGATCATTTAAGGAGACGTTTAAAGGAGCAACACGAGAAGTTAATGTAGCAGCAGCTGGAGGAGCTGAGCGCGCTCTCCAAATACTGATCACAGCGGATCAAAGGAAACGCCACATCAGATCACATCCACACAAGAAGCAGTTAGCAAACAATGAATAACCAATGAGCTCGGAGAATACAGCTTTTGTTCTCAATCGTTATAAATAGATTGAAGAAGTGTTGTGTTAGTATGAATTATGTTACGCAACTGTGTTACCATGTAACCAATGCACACAGTCTATGCCGAGACTTTCTCACAGTCTCAGCAGCTGTTTGCGCTCTGCAGATGCTCCATAGTGACCATCAGTGTTCCACAGGCTCCAGAACCTGAAGACGTGAAAGCTCACCCTCTCGTTTGGCCGGCGCTTCACAGCCATGCTGCAAATGACGTGCACACACTGTGGACTCAGAGTCAGATCAGAGTAACGCAGTCCAGGCTCGCGACCTTTACGTAACGACTGGAGGAACGAGTCTCAGTTCAAACTAAATGAAAAGGGTCTTTTCCTTGGCGGGGTGGAAAGGCTCGTCCTCACAGACCAGCAGCAATAAGGCTGTCGGAGCAGAGCTGCTGCTCCTTTGTGTCCAGGAGGCCTCCTGGAGGTGCGGTGACCTCAGAGCTGAGCCAGGACACGATGAGCACACACGTCTCACCTGAATTAAGGACATCTTCGGGTCCTTCGAGCTGAAAGCTGGTACTCCCGCCAGACGGCAGCCTCAGGACGGATGAAACAAATCACCTGGGCCAATCAGCTGATATTATCACAGTTATGTGGATATGAGGTCATCAGTGGGCAGTGCAGAAATGACCAAATGCTGATGGTAACTTGGCCATCATCACCATACTTTGTGCTGTAACAATTCTTCTTCTTCCTTTAGAAACATGAATCAGAGTAAACAGAGTGTTTGCACTTTAAAGCAGAGGTTACTGAGCAGGCGCTCCCTCACACTCTAACAAGATCATCTTCAAACATAGTGAGTGCTGAAACCACAGATGGATGAAGCAGAGCATCAGCACAGGAACTTACAGTTCTCCTGACGTCGCCGACATTTTAGAGATTATGACGTTTATTAGCGCTGTTATTTGATATTATTATAATATGTGTGATTCTATTAACAGTATGAATGACTAGGAGGCCGCGATTTCCCGTGTGCGAGCTGAGTTTTTGAAGCCTGACTCAGAGGTCGAACTTCACGCAGACACCGCCGTGAAAGGACGGATCATTGTGCAGCTGTGAGGTGCTGCGGTGAACTGGCTGTAAGAGTACTCTAGAAAGTGCCACAGTAATAAATACTGAGAGAACAAAGGGAGAGTGAGAGATTCTCCTCAGTGCACACAAACACAAGCAGCAGCTGAGCTGCAGCACGTGCTCCAGTTCAGATAGAAGTGGCCCGTGTGCGCGCTCAGAGCGGAGCCTGTGGTATCTACGGGCACACTGACACACTCAGCGCTGGGTTTCCTGTAAAGTCTCTTGGTGACACCCATGAGGGACTCTGACATAACAACCGGTAGTCAGTTTGCTTCTGGCCAGTCAAGCAGGGAGGAATAAAAACAGCTTATGCACATGTTTGGCACTTTGGAAGCGCTCTGAGCAAACAATTAGCAGGTTTCTGGTAACTTCATGCAAAAAGTTTTGGTTTTTCTGAAACAAAAACAGCACTTCTCGGATGTTTAACTTTCACTATGATTAGCCCACTGCACAAAAAGTTTGATCTTGATAACGAGCAGCCAGACATTATGAGACATACCGGCGTGTTACTGACGTAGAATAACTTCACTATCAAAGGTTGTGGTTTGGAGGTTTTCTATCAATCAGACTGTAAGTATTTAATATTTGAGATATTCTGAATGGGGCTGCTCATAATGACTCACTGCGCAGTGATTCATGTTCCCGTGCTGTCTCACAGCTTTTGTTCACACCATAGAAATGTTTACATTCGTTTCATGGAGGGAAAAAACCCATCTGAAAGTTTGACTAAGATCGCTCTGAACAGAAATTTGAGCAGCTGTTTGCGGTGAATCGACGCCGAGGTGCCTCAGAGGACCGAAACCGCTCTCAAAATAGAGACAAAGGAACAGAACTCTGAAGACATCCCCGGTGTGAAATCCAAAGAGAGTCAGCAGAAAGTGATCTCCGGCCAGCTCCGGCCTCCGGCCTCCAGGTCACGTTCGCCGGCCTGTTCTCACGCGTAGGTCACAGCGAAACAGAGAAGTCCCAGAGGGCGCCGAGCGGACACTGACTCGTCATCAGCACGTGTCGATCCGCGCGCACGGCTTCGCGCTTTACCCAGCATGCAGCTGTGTGAAGCGAGCGATGTCAAAGAGCAGCACCAAGTGTAAAACAGGCCTTTTCTCCATAATGATTTATTCCTGCGGGTGTTCAGGAAGGCCACACCGTCCTACATCAATAACACTCCTTAAACTGACAGCAGCCATTGAGTGGCACGCTGCTGTCAACAGCGCTTTAACAAAGCTCAGCCTAAATACGCCTCAGACGGCTCATTTTCACTGCAGAGCTGTTGCACTGGATTGCGTTACCTGTTCCGTCCAGCTCTCCTACAGGAAGCTGTGCCGCCACTTCAATCACAGACCTTTAAAACTCCCCAAAACTGGAGCATTAACAGAGCCACAAAAATAACACAATCATCATCATCATCTCCCTGCAGTGCACGGACCCCATGAGATCATATATATGCCCCCCAGCTTCCAACATGGCCTCAGACTGCTCACTGCAGCCCCGACGCCGGCTTCTGACAGACAAAGGGACAGCAGGGCGCGGCGCCAAATTGACTTGTCCCTAATTTTCTGTGCTAATCCTCAATTTTACATCAGGCAGTCCCCACGTTTGATATGAAAGATATTAAATAAATAAATGAGGAGACGCCCAGATAATCTGCTGATAAAGATGTCTTATCCGCTGACAAGTGGAGATGTCTGCAGACGGGTTTACATATTTGCATGTTCATAATGCTGACAACAACCAATCAAGTGTCACTGCTGAACGTTTTAATGGAAAGGGGAACTTAAGCGGCCCATTAAAGCTCCGTGCTCTGCAAAGGCTGCAGGACGCTGCCACATATAGATGTTTAAGCAGTGATGTCACGCAGCACGAAGCCCACACACGTGCTCAGAAAGAAGCTTAACGCTTTCCTTCAGAGATTCTATTAAACGCTCCATGTTACCCAGGTTACTGCAGTCACACGTAAACACTAACGGGTTTCCCCGGGTTACACGGGTCACCAGTATTTAAACAGAACTTTGACCTCACTGGGCTCAGAGTAAAACATTTACATTACAAAACACAACACTGCAATTATTATATAATCTACAGATGTATTCCCACCCTCTTCATATTGTTTCATTAATCCTCTTAATACCCGACCATGTGTAATGCTGGAAATAAGACCGCGGCTATGGGTGTGGATTAAATGTTGCTAAAGTGACATTTCAGAATCACTTTAATGGAGCCGCACATCATCAGCCGGCCATTGTGACGGTTCACAGCAGGAGCTGAGTGCTGGGTAAAAATCAGCAGGTCCTGCAGAAAGAGGGCGCGCACTGCGACTGTGCATCCCAGCAACACACACAGCTTTACGTGGAATAAATGATGACAATTCTTAACATTTTCTGTTTCCATACAACTTATAGCTGGAAAATTTCAGTAAAGCCGGAGCGATGCCTTCCTGCAGAGGGCGCCACTCCTGCGGTGACAAAAACGAGTCTGTTGGCGCCGCGCGCGCTGAACTCCTGTTAGTCCTCACTCACGTTTGCTTCCTCCACAAACTGGGACACCTGTGGGGCTAAAACACACCTGCAGACTGCAGCAGCGCCCCTACATGGCATTCATTCCTACAGACTCACAGGTTTTATTGGACACGCCTAAACTGTTTAACGACTTTCCACAAAACAAGATTTAAAAAAACTGGAAAAATGAGACCTTCGTACTTCCAGCAAACCTGCCGGTGTCTCCTCCATGTGAGTTTAACTACACGTATGTGCATCTCTCCCTGAACTCACGGATTTAAAACCAGGAATCGTGCTGTAACCTCTGGGATTCTCCGGTTGGAATAATCAGGATGAGCAAAGTGGGCAAAACCTGTGGAATCAGACCTGCGAGCGTGGACACTGGACATGTGGCCAAAGGCAGCTTTGGAACGTCCGGCTCGGTTGATCCTAACACAGCAACTAAACACCTTTTGAAGCATATCCTATAAAAAACAGACACAGGTGGGAATGAGTCGCACCTGACACCCAGCACCGGGTCACTCTGCCCTGCATTTGGGTTTCACAGATAAGCTACCACGTACTGTCACTGCCACATCATCTTCCTCCACCCCAACCGAGCACACTGTGCAGCGCCAGCATTGCTGATAATGAAGACAATAGAAAGACGCAGTTATAGCGACTCTCCCTCACAAGCTGAGATCAGAGCCAAAGAGCCGAATACCACCTCTCAACAATCACAAAGCAGCCGATGCCTCATATCCCGTCTGTGCCCGCTACACTTGTGCCAACCACAACCTGCGTTGTCTCTCGATCTTATCAAATCTGATATCTGTGACTTACCGGAAACAGTCTGCCCGCACAGAAACAATTAGCAGACTGTTGTTATCTCAGCAACTTTAGCTGTTTTCACCTTGTGTGTGTGTGTGTGTGTGTGTGTGAGAGAGATCATGGCAAAATGTGGTCCTGGAGAAGTTGAATGTACCTAGAAGTGCGACAGAGATGGTTTGATTGCTCCAACAGGTGTTTATACCTCCGTCTGTGGAAAGATGTGGTCGATGCAGCAGCATCACAAATATGTGAAATGCAGTCATGACACTTGCGTAGGAGTCGAGATCAAACTGAAGTCTGAGAACGAGTCCTGTCCAACCCAACAGCACTGAAGCCGGCCCGACTCCGGTTAATGAACGAGTTAACCATGAGGCACCGAGCCTCGGTGAGCCCGGGTACCAGCGCAGCAGTTACAAAGGTTCTCCTGTTACCAGCGAAGCCAGTGCAGCTGGAAGGAGGTGGAGCCGCCATCTTTTACGATGACAGCACACATCTTTATTTTTGTTTTTCTGAATGTGACACTCTTCAGCTAAACTCTCGGACCGAACTGCACTCTCAAACATTTACAGGCCACCCAGGCAGCGTGCAAATGGTTTTTATGGCTGTGCTGCACTGTCATTACTGCACTGACTGGCTCATTCCACCCTGTCAATGCCTGAAGAAGCGTTTGGTACCTCTGAACAAACTCGTCTCAGAAGAGCTTATTTCTACTTCAAAAGCTTGAACTTCATGTAATTCAGCACTTAAATAATGAATGAAAAATTATCTGTATTAGTGGATTTCAATGCTGCAGTGAACTTTGCTCATTATAACAAACCCATCTATCTATTCTCTTCCACTTATCCTGAGCAGGGTCGCTGGGGGCGGGGCTGGAGCCCATCCCAGCTACCATAGGGCGAGAGGCAGGTACACCTGTACAGGTCGCCAGCCTGTCGCAGGGCCAACACAGAGAGACAGACAACCATTCACACCTATGGGCAGTTTAGAATCACCAGCTAACCTGCATGTGTTTGGACCGCGGGAGGAAACCCACGCACACACGGGTCAGAACATGCAGACTCCACACAGAGAGGCCCGGGCCACGGTGGAATTGAACCCAGGACCTTCTAGCTGTGAGGCAACACCACCATGTGTATAACAAATTGCTACACAATGATTTGGGCTGCTTTGTGTCCATTACAAAAAAAAGTGGAGTTCCCCAAGGCTCGGTTCTGGGGCCCTTTCAGTATCAACACACAGCAGCAATATGATACATAGATTTATATTCGTTTCATAATATTCTTATCAGGAAAATCATGCACCAGAAAAAGAGCCAAAAATGAGCAGATTTAAAGTCACTGCTCAGCTTCTGCTGTTGAAGACAACAAAGCTGTTCTAGTCAAAGAGTCAGAGCTCAATTTAAAGTTCAAGTACATTAAAACGATCAAACACAGTCAGACCACGATCACAGCATTGTTCTCACACTTCAAACAACCTTTTCTTTTTTACATATCAAAACCTGCTTCTTTCTTATACACTCGACCTCTAAATACTCTTCTTGATTTACAGGATGCAAAAGCAATAGCAGCTTTTGGTAGGGAACATACTTAAAAACATAAATACATTTTTTAAAAGTAGGTCTTTTCATACAGCCGTGAGTGTTTTTCAATCTGACCTTAATTTTTTATCCTGTGAAAAGAGTTTTGCCTTGTGTGGATTACACGAATATGTTTTTGTAAAAGTTTAAAAGCTGCTTTCCAGCCTCAGTTCTTAGGTGTTGTTTTTTTCTCAAACGGTGGGCAGAGCTCAATAAGCAGCCATCTAAGAACAATTTTTACACCACTAACATCTGGAGTACAAGGCAGTCTGTAAGTGAAACCACAAACCCCTCCAGACAGCAGCGTGCTCACGTCCTGCTCAATTTCATAACCGTTTCCCCTGTTTTGGAAATCCAGGGCTCTCAGGGGGGTTTGAGGGCAGAGGTTTAGATAATGTTCACGTTACAACACGTAACTGCAAAGGAAAGTGGAGAAACAGAGGACAACATTATGAGTGTGTCCTGCTCCATCTTTACAACACTGACATGGAGCTTCGACTGAAAGCGCGTGCAGGCCGTCTGTGCACAAAGAATTCCTTCAGAAAGCCTGAGCAGCTCAGAGCGGCTGTAACGCTTCAGCTTTCACTCTTTTCTCATCAGCAGCTGAAGAAAAAAAAACGCTTCCTGTGTTCTCGTCTGTGCTCTTGTTTAAACACAAAGATTTTTAAATAATAATTTGCATGTCTTCCTATTATTGTGCTGTAGGAAAAGTGTGTTTATGCAAACTATGACTTTATAAAGTTAAAAACATGAAGCACATTTTTCAGCTCTATTTGCTTCTTTCTTCTATTGAAGAATCTGAATTTAGAAAAAGGAAACTTCTAATGTAATTATGGAGGCAGATGTGGCGATGCTGAGTCATATCTGCCTCATGTTAAACACATCCACGTATTCAGCTTCATTTGAAATAACCTTCACATAATAATTTTAATAATTCTTACAATGTTAACCTCGCACCTCTATTAGTAAATTTATTGCATATTCAATAACTCGCAGCGCTACAAACCTTTGTCACAAAAACAAGCCATCGGCTCCCAGGGGGCCTAAAAAAAAGGCGAGAAACACGAAGCTTCCTGCGCTCGGCTGCAAACCGCCAACACTGTTTGTAAATTAGGCCACAATTAATAACCAGAATTTCAATACTGTAAACTAGTGATAACTGATAAACCTGCTGGTTATTAAGAGGAACTAGGAAATAAACCTCATATTTCAGGATGCCGTAATTACACAAACATGTCCTGATAGATGAGAACCACCTCAGATTATCTGAGCGGCCTCCGCAGACGTTTCTGCAGATGCTTTCATGAGGCTCATTTTAGACATGAGCAGCTGCGGCTCAGGAGGCAGAGCTGAGCGGAGCTTTTATTGTCATTTCAGATATATACCAGCACATGCTGAAACGGTTCCTCCAGGGATCAGGGGTGCTACACAGAACAAAAAGTGCATTTAAATACAAAAAACACACACTACAATAAATACAGAAAAAGTCCTATTCTAAAAAAGCAAGACGGCAGTACAGTGGACGCCGACATTCATTTAACAGCAGATTCTAGTAAGTGCAAACTGCAATATTGTGCGAGGCTGCGGTAGTGCAATAAAATAACTGTGTGCATTAAGTTGTGTGTCAAGAGTCCATCATGTGTGTGCATGTGTGTATCAGAGTCCATCATGTGTGTGAGTCTTGCAGAGCGGGTCGTCTGTTCAGTTCATTGTGGATTTACATAACAGCAGAAAACTGCAGGAAAGGAGTCGCGGCGAAGAGACAGACCGGGGGTGCCGAGAGGGCAGTCGAGGAGAACCGAAGAGTACCATGGGAAGTTCCCCGCAGCCCGAGCCTACAGTAGCATAACTCAGGGACGGTTCAGGGACACGACAATGAGCCTTACCGAGGCTATTCTGCTAATCACAAGGTCAGAAGTTTGATCCCCAGCTCCTGCACCAATCAAAACACTTCACACCAAACTCATCCTGATTGGATGTGACAGATAAAAAAATGTGTAAAAGCAGTTTGAACATTTAAGTCCATTCATTCTGCTTTCAGTCTTAACGCACTGTAGCAGTTACTATCATAGCTTAAGAGCCATGCTGCAGCAAACTATTATAATTAAATAACAGAATGCTCTTTAGCATCACTTAATTCTTGTTTCAGTGTCTCGTCCTTCTCTGGATCTCTTATTTTAATTAACTGACAGCTTTGATGGTTTTAGGCTTTCATCGAGGGGCTTTTTAGGGATGGAAAATTATACTGTATGTATATTGTGTGGATCATACTGTATGGAAATCGATATCACCTGAGAATATTTGCTCAATGAGCAGTTGTAGTATTTAGGCTCGGTGTACTCGATTACAGCTGTAACCACTGCAAGCTGCCACAGGTTTACTTCTACCTGCAGAAGATGAAACGATAATTGGGAAAGTTTCTGGGGAAAACCTGGTCTTGTTAGGAGAGACGGCATCCATCCCACTTTGGATGGAGCGGCTCTCATTTCTAGAAATCT
>JAVDPK010000663.1:316706-329447 GCA_034780415.1 Cichlasoma orientale
TGTGTGTGTGTGTGTGTGTGTGTGTGTGTGTGTGTGTGTGTGTGTGTGTGTGTGTGTGTGTGTGTGTTTAAATGTCTCATTTTGTTCACCAAATAACCAAAAATCCTGAAGTGAAACATCTTTTAATGTTTAAAGCTGCTCATTTGCTGATCAGCGAGCAGAAAATTGTGTAATTTCTCGGGCAGCAGCTGATTAAACAATAATTCATCAATAAGTTAACGTGAGACTGTCGAGTTATCCAGCTGATATTATGATTCTGAGAATTACAAATGTGCATAAAGAGCCACTTTTGTAGTGCTATAGATTGCAGCTTTAGTCCTTCATGTAACGGCCGCACAGGTTTCGGTGGCGGTCCGGATTTGCCCCACAGCCTCGAGAAAGCGTTGTCACAGAGGAGGCGGAGCGGCCGCAGCAAAGCTGAACTTGTGTCTTCATAACAAAGCTGTGAACGAACTGTGTGGAAAGAAAAGCTCTTCACGGGTCTCGATGCATTACTGTGAAGCAACTTCACGTTTAATACCAGCTACTGTTTCAACACCTGCTGTAAGTCGGTCCTCGCACCGGCGCTTGACACAAACCAGCCATGACAAAGAGGAGTGAGAAGGCTGGCAGGCAAAATCACCTTTTTGTTCTGTCAAAGCAACTGTGCTCGGAGCCCGGGGAAGAAGAGGGTCCCGATCACAACTCATCCAGTCTGCACGCAGACGCAGACCTGACCAGAGCTGGCTGATTCGGGTTTGACAAAGGCGAGCGGGCAGCAAGAGTTCCCCAGAGAGGCGAGAACAAACTTGTCGGAACGGGCAGTAACGGTCCGCTTCTGCCTCCGCGGCGGGTTCTTTGTTTCACATCTACCAGCCGGGCCCATCTGCACGAGGCAGCCTGATTAATCCTTTACTGGGTGGTTTCAAACAGCATTCAGCTGGTGGAGGATTGGGATCATATTTTATCACTTGATGGAAACTAGAAGATGTATGTGGTGCACACTGAGTTTTCAAAGAAGAAGTGCTCCGCTTGAATAAGGCCAGAAAATTTCAGACCTGTTTATACAAGAGATATCAGACTGTCAGTGTAAAGCCTCTCATAATTAGGCTAATTACACAGAGGGATAATATGAAGGTTAATCAAATGATAAACATGGCAAATACCGATTTGTTTTCCCCATTAGCTATTGTGAAGAGCCCAACCAGCTGATAACCATTACAAATGAGATTTGGAGCTGTGACTACTACAAAGACGAACAAGCCCATCCCCCATCAGACAGCCCGCACCACCACCCTGAGCGATGAAGACGAAAAATAAAATAAAAAGGGGCGGGGGGGGGGGTGAGGAATGAAGAGGTTGTTTCGTGGTTTTCAGTTAACAGTTTTGAAATCATCTGAAAATGTATTGGAGTGGAAGGAAGGTGTGCAGTTTACAGCAGCTTCCCATCCTCCGTCTCAGAACAGATCAGAACCCTTTAACCATCTGAGCTCCTTTTAGCTGCATACGGATACTAACGTGACGAGTTCAGCTGCTCCGCACGTCTCTCACTGATTCCTGTGGGCGTGTTTTGAAGTAGATACTTGAACAAAGTGACCAGTGACACCAAAAAATGATATCAAAGCCACGGAAAACGAGAGAGAGACAAAGTTATGACTAAGACTCGTTAAATGTTACAAAGAGACACAGAGCAATGGGAGACAGATGAGCGCAAAGAGATTTTATCAAAACCTCATCAAAGAGACGAAACGCGGCCAGCAGGTGAGCTGGAACGAGAGCGCAGAAACAAAAGGGGCAGCAAACACGCTCAGGAGACAAAAATAGGTTCAAAGAGACATCAAGTGACCACACAGAGTTTCAGAATGACACCTCGTGGCCTTGTTAGCGGGCGCGTTGGACCTCTGGGCTCTATAGGACCCTGTCCTCACACTCAGAGGGTCTCTCCTTCTCTCAACTGTGCCTCAACAGTGTTTCTGTCTCCAAGGATTCTCCTGCACTCTCGCTGCTCTCATCAGATCTTTGAAGCTTTTATCTGTGCTAATAAAATAATTAATGTGATATTCATACACAAATAAGAGGCAGAGAGAGAGTTTAAAGGGTCAAACACTTACTGAGGAAATGTGATGTCTGAATATGCTCTCTAAACCTCCTTGTGCTCAAGTGGCATCATTCATTTTTACAAAAAAGAGAATATATCCATATATCCCTGCGTTACACGGGCATAGAAACAGCTCCTGATTGCACCGGTTAACCACCGTGTCTGCTAAAGTAACACCTTACAACTGCTCAGCGTGATTTGCATGACTTTTTGTGAACAGCTGCTGAGTAGTTTACTTGAGTTGCTGGCCTTTGCTCCCTAATGACAGCAGCACAACTTTTCTGTAAATTTGTGAATCTGAGTTTAATGCTGACTGACAGCTTGTATTGGCTTGGGATATATCAAATAGAATTGGATGGCTTGCATGACTGGAGTATGTGCTCCTTGATACTGCAAGTGGTAAGATGCGACGTCTCGGGAGTTTATCTTATCTGAGTCTCAGGAGGTTACTGACTGACAGCTGTAAATATATCACAACACAACCTTAACCATATCTCGCATACCTCTGCAGATGATAGCAGGCTTAAAAAATAATATTTGCATCAACAATAAACAAAGGAGGCATCTGTATATATTCCCACAAATCAGTGGGAAATGACAGATGATGATCTTCCTCCATTTGATAGTAATGAGTGATGTTCAGCTTCTGAAACAGACACTGTACATGTCTCACCTCCGACACTTTCAACGCATTTCAAGTGTCTCTGCTCTATTTAAGAAGACTTAATCAAAGGTAATCAGTGAGGGAAAGCTGGGGTAACGAGTTCCACTGAACAGCAGCGAGTGTGTGAGGGACTCACAGTCAGTTAACCTGGCAAACTGACGCACAAAGTGCCGACAGGACCGCAAAGTTCTGAACGTCTAACAATGCACGGATCCATAAAGACACGGCCTGCTGATGTCACCTCCAAGCTAAAACACGGTGGAAGCACGAGGCTGCGGCGCTTTATGCTCTGTCCGAATTCAGGCTCGAGGTAAGACGCTACAACTTGGAGAAACGTGCCTCAAACCTCAGTAAATTATTGAACATTTAAAATATTTTAAAACCCTCCTTCCCACAGGACGAGGCCAGCTGCAAAAGTCAAAAATATTTAAGCTTTTTAGTACGAAACTGAACCTCTTCAGCAAATCCCAGCAGGAGCTTTCTTTCGATGCCAAACGAGGGTTTGTGCTGGCGTCAGAAGACCAAAGGGAGGCGCCGTGGAGGCAGAAACGCCACCTGAACTGAAGCGTTTTGATCAATTCGGACACGTTTTCCCTTCAAAGCGCCGCCTCACTCGTTTCAGGCTGTGAGGACTTTAATGGTTTTACATATGTGGGGCTGTCTGCTTATACGGCACATTGGTAGGTTGTTGAGGTTATGTTGAGGAAGAGGCCATGTTTGGATTAAAACCATCACTTTCACATCATTAACCACGTGTTAGAGAGCAGTGAACACGGAGGCCGAGTCACAAAGCTATGACCTCCTTCATGACCTCTCTGGTTTCCCAAAGGAATCTAACTGCGTTGCAGAACCTTTAAACTCTGTTTTTTAAAATCAACTCAAAACAGGTTTCTACCAGCTGAGGAAGCACGGGAGCTTCTGAGGAAGACTTTTTACAAACCTTGTGCAGTCGTGAATATGCAGAAAGTATACAAGCTCTCTCTTACAGCTCACAGCAGGTACTCCATGAGCCAACTGTATCTGTCTAAAAGATGCAGTGCTACAGTAAATACCTGGAAACCGCCCAGAGCTCAGCAGCCAAAGCATTCGACTCTGTAAGATTTGATCTAAACATAACAGAACTATGATGAACCCCTAAATTAGCATTCCATGCATCCTTCTGCAGCACGCTGTGCTTCTCTGCACAGCAAAAACAAACCGTGCACGTGATCCGAGCGGCCTCTCGGCAGCCAAAGGGTTCAGGCTGGTCCTTGCCTGAAAACGCGCCATCATCCAGCTCTTAAAATTAAATCAAACTGTTAATCCAGAAACTGCAGAGGTGACAATGAAGGACCATTATTCAGCGCTGGCCTGTAGCCACGCGTGTCACCCTGGGATAGGTAGCTAATAAGTGCCTTTGGGTTTGGGGCAGACTGGGGCAAAGTCAACAAAGTAAAGCTTATCTGGGAGGTAAAAACAGTGAGTAAGAGGCGCTGCGGACTTGCCTTGAAAAGATAAAACATCACATCAAGCCATCATTAATTGGCCTCATTTGACAGTCACTATCCCAGGGCTTCTTATCACAGCTTATCGTACAGCGGGGGGACTTTTTTAATGCCGTCTGTACCTGCAAAGGCTGCAGGAGGTGGAAAAAACGAGCGCGGTACTGAAGTCATCCTTGATGTGTTAATTGCTGCTTTTCATTCTGGAAATGAGCACTTGATGTTAAGACGTGACTGAGCGGGATCTGCTGGTCAGCTGATACCACAGGAGTACAATAGCTGACTTCTCCATTTTAAATATTTGTTCACTGAGGTGGAAGTGGTATTCTGAAGATATATGATTGGGGGTGGTGCACATAAAGCTGGGCGTTTCAAGGACAGTCCACAGCAGGAGGCTAGGTGATAATTAGGTTTTTTTTCTCAAAGAAAATAGAAGAAAAAAAAAGCCACAAAGACTCTTAAAACTTCCAGAAATGTAGTTTATGAAGGCCGAGCGGGATCGTCGTCTCTGAGAAAAGCACGAGTTGCAAGAGGACGTGTTTTAAGGTTGGACCGAGGTAATTATGATCCTGAGCTCAGTCGATTGTCTGGCTGGGGAACAGTCGAGTGGTAAAATATGATAAAAGCGAGGCAAGCTTGCAATTTGGGGGCTCGAACTGTCCGCGTTGTGTGTCTTCATAATTGTACGTGTGTGGTGCTGGGCTGTAAATCACTTCTGAATGCAGGGTTATTTAAAACGATGGAGACTGGGACGGATGCAGTTTTCTCACTGCGTTGATGATGATAATGTTTAAAGTCTTTTTCTTTCTCACACCAGCACAGGAAAGTTTGAAAAGACGAGCACGAGCTGCGTGGATCACGGTTCAGGGGTAGGGGACAGCTTTTCACTTGTAATCCCGATCGTGGCGAGCCCTGATGGGATCGCTCTGTTAGCCCAACTGGACCTCCGGCCCTCCGTTTCAGGCCCAGCTGCCCCTGAGGGAGCTCAGCCCGTCAACGCAGCCTCCGGAGGCGGGTTTTCTGTTTCCAGCACAGAAACAAACAAACGATATTTTCTCACCTCCTCGTCCTGCACAGCCACATGTGAAGGTCCCCTTTACTAAACAGTAGCTTCATGACTGCCCGACGCGTTTAAGGGACATCTGTAAATTCCAGCTACGATCAGTAATCTGGGTTATACTCTGACTGAAAAGGCACTTAAACTGTGGTCTGGCAAATGACTGGCAAGACTTAAAAACTGAAAGAAGTCACAGCAGCTGTAATCTGTGGATTAGAACATTGTTGTTCCACCTTTCTTCTCTCAGTCCTTCAGCAGATGGAACATCAGCTTTAAAACAGGAAAACCTTGGACTCCATTGCTAAGCTGTTATCGAGTCAAACTTGTTCCAAACACAGCGTATTAGCGCGGCGGCGTTTCCTATGGCGGACTCAGCGGACGGTTCATCATTCTGAGACAGTAAACGGGCACATTTCCCACTGAAGTCTGTGCTTTCTGAACCTTTTCCCAGCACAGGTATTGAGCTGTTATATTAATGTTGAACACAGCTTATCCTCTCCCCCTACAATGAGCACTGCACATATATCCCCTCATTCAAACTTCTATTGGGTTTTGGCTCGGGGACATAATCCCTTCCCCGGCTCGCTCACTGGCAAAGCCACATAAAATCAACTCATCAATAACGCGTTGTTTACGAATGCAGATGACTTTGCTCAGGAATCCCGTTAGCAGAGGCATGAGTGCAAATCATCCCAGCGCGTTTAAATACTCGAGCTGCCATTTAAGCAATTGCGGCACACGCAGACTTCGCATTGCAGTTGCTTCCAAATCACTTGGGCTCGGCCCCAATGAAAGACAGATAAAGAGCCGGGGCGCTTTGCCCCTTTGTCTTGACTTGCAGGTATTGCTTCAGCTGCACACTCAGAAAATAGAGTGGGTTGGCAGCCGCAGCGTGGTTCCCTTCACCCTCTCTATATTCCACAGCGCTGGACTGCAGGACCACAGATACATAACAATGAGGAGCTTTAGGCCCATAACTTCATCATGTCACACTAAGCCAGAGTTTCCTCATACTCTTTTTAAGGCACACAATACCAGCTGCTAAGCTCGCTGCAAGTTTCTAAGCCACTGTGGGAGAGAGTTACAAAAACTCTCTGCAACAAGGAGCTTGTGAATTACTACGAGTGGATATTGAGCTGCATCCAAAACAGTGACATTAACTAATGTGTCACTATACTGACCTCACGGGGCGGAGCTTGCTATGGTTTTCCAAGGTTGAGAGCGCACACCTGCATTCAGCGTGACCTGCACATACTAACGTGCGTGCTTGAGTATTCATCAAAGACGCAATGCTGTAGAAAAACGATCGCTCGATTGCCGTCGAACCCCAAAACAACATATGCGAGAGCTTTCAAAGGCTCGATGCTCGGCCTGCAGCAGGGCAGGGCGGGGGCAGGTGATGGTGTAACGTCAATTAAACACAAAGCTTTCAGCTGGTTTCCCCAGAAACTGGCTTTTAGATGCAATTCATCAGTTTTTCTCACTTTTTCATTCACTGTTTGCTGAGGTTTAAAAAACAAAATAGTTGTTTATGTTACAGAAATGATGATGATTCAGGTTTAAATCATCCTGTTGGAGAGACGCTAGGAGACAAAAGTCTGAAAATCGGGTGAGTTCCTCTGATGTTGAGGCTCACTGCGGCAGTGACTCCAGGTTAAACTGTCCAATAAACGTGTTTACAGCCTGATGCAGAAACTGTTTTGGTCTCGCGAGATAATTTCCTCATCCATAACTTAAAAGGTAGGGGTGCAGCTGCTTTGATTGACAGATGTCCCGACACAGGCGGCTGCAGCTGCTAGCTGCCTGCTGGGCTTCCCCTCAGCTAACTGGAGTCCCTGAACTGGACCTGCTGTTGGAGCCATTTTAATGCAACTATCTGACCAATAGTATGGCTGCTGTGCTTCATGGGACGAACAGAAGGCGGAGCTCCAGTTTTAACGAGCAAATATAGCAATATAAATTATAGCATTAAATTAATCTTTGTGCTAATTAGCAGGTACCTGTGCCTGCGTGTTGTTACTGTGCGGCAATGGTGTTAGCCAAAACACAAAACTACAAATGTATATTAGCGATGAGTCGTTCACAGAAGAGCCGAACATCCCATCACTAATGTATCTCCATGGTTACATTCACTTCCTCTCTTAGACGAACACCTGAAGAACAGTTCTTCTGACCGCCTTAAAAAAAGAAAGACTCAAGCGTTATCATTATTATTACTATTTAAATGAGGCTGAGCCAACACTTTTCAGAGCATTCACAGAGTGGTGCACTCAGTGAAGAAGCTGCCTATATAGTAACAGTATGAATCAAATGCATTGAGCATTATTTCTGCTGCACCCGTTTTAGTAGAGTTGGAATGAGATTTTTTAGGTTATTACTTACTCTCTCTCTAAATGACAGGTTTTGAGTTTTGAGTAGTTCAGCTCTCACTGGGGCCCACTGATGGTACAAGAAGACCACGTCCCGAAGTCCCTCTGAGCCCTAAACACTGCAGCTGTAAGCTGGGCCTCAGAGTTGGGCTGTTCCTGACTGAATCTGGGGATTTTTCATGTTAAAACAGCAAAAATATCCAGTTTGTCCTCATTGATGGTTGTTGGCATGGGGCGGAGCCTGAAGGGAAACTGCACCTGCAGCACCTCTGCGTGTTTTTAGAAAGAAGAATCATGAACTTGTTTTCCTTCAAATAAAAAAGACTGATTTGAACATTAATCAGGTGCAGCGCCTCCTTCCTTGTTTGTGAGGGCTCAGAGGTCAGCGAGGTTTGTTTTTCTCCTGCTGCAAATGTGATTTGATTATTTGCATTCAGAGAAGATCACAGAGAGATTTTCGGCACAGTTGATGAGGACTCGAGCTGAGGGATTTCTCACGGATCGATCTGACAAACAGATCGCAGCACTGACGCGTGTTTTTCTCTCTAAATGGTTCTGAGCGGTCTTGGTGGAGCGGTGAAATGTAGGCAGCTGAGTAAATCTAAAATCTGGATACATGTGGACATCCGTGATTCATCCGTGGATAACTTGTTAAAAGAAATCAGATGTTTGTCAGAGTGGTGCACAAAAACAAAGTGCTGAAATCCTGCGTGGCCCGAAGCATCTGTGCAGCATGAGCGGAGCTGCTTTTAACGTCTTAGTCCTCGTGCCCGCTTCTTTGGACTCTTAATCTTTCAGGTCTCCACTGCTCACTCTGCAGCGCTCTGACTCTCAGTGACACTCAAAGAAGATTAATTGAAAAGCAAATTTAAAGTAGTGGTTCTTGGGAGGCTTTGTGCTTAATTGACCGATGTTTACGTGTTCCTGCTGCTTCCAACTAATCCAAAACCCGCTCACTGGCTCGCCTAAAAATCCCGTCAAGGTATCTGTGCCAGGCCTCTTAATCACTCTGGGCTTGTCTTAATCTAATCTGTCCCTCTTAAGCATGTCTTATTTACTTGTTTTCTGCTCTTCACTTTCCTTGCAGAAGGTGATCGCAGCTCAGCCGTGCATCATCCTGTGCTCCAGTTTCTCATGGAAAGCTGCAGTAATTGTTTAAGAACAGTCCTTTATGCTGAGCGTGTAAACATGCAGTGTGATGGCAACCATCAAACCAGCTGCACGGCTCAGAACAAAGGCTACAATTGCTCTATCATACGCCAGTTCAATACACAATTATTTTCCATTGCGGTGTTAAGGCGCGTGGCCCCTCCCTGTCGGCGGAGCGGCATTGATTCACTGAAATAGATTCATGCTCACTGTGTCTGCATTCTAAACATGCACCCCGCTGCTGAGAGCGTCCTTGTAGCCGTTGTAAAGTTTGAGCGACTGCAGCTCTCCATAGTTGAGTTACAGTAAATTAAAAAGCCAGTGTATTAAATCTGCACATGAAAAGCCCGATTTCATCCGCTCAGGTCAGGTCAGGTCAGGTACTCCTTCAGCTCATATTCTCAAACCATAAAGACGGACTGCTATCATTTAAAAAAAGAGTTATTAATTAAAATGTGCTTTTTCTAAAACAGCAGCAATCCGAAGCAATAACATCAAATATTTTCTTCCCCATATTTTGTTGATTTCGAGCTCGCTGCAGACCGAGTAAAAGATTTGAGGTCAGTAAAGAGAAAATGTCGATATTTGTGAGTTTAGACCAAATCTGATGAGTTCATATCTGACAACATAGAAACATAAAACCTTAATAAATACTGACAGGGTCCCTCTGATTATCTGATCACATCAGACCGTTAGTTTCTGCGTCTACCTTCATCCTGAGAGGACACAGACTGTGATGGCGCGTTTTCATGTTTCAGGTGTGACACCGATGCTGTCGCAGCGTCAGTGAGTAAACAGAAAGTGCTGGAGACAATGTTTCCTTTTGATTGTTCTGTTTTATGAACGGAGCCATAACAAAGTCCGACGCTAAAATGTTTAGATCGGCTTTGAACGAACCGTGTGAACGGCTGCAAACGCACCATGATGTGACCTCAGCACCCTCAGAAGGACTCGCACCATAGCCTGTATAGAGAAGATGAAAGCAGCCACCGTGATACTGCCCATTAGCCTCTGAGCCAGCCCACAACGTCAGCACCACAGCTGCAGAGGTATTAGCAGCAGTCACATACAATAAGTCACCTGACTCGGGCATCTCAAGTATGCATGCTATTTAAAAAAGAAAATTAAGTCCACTGCAGTCTAACACAAACAAATGGTTTTTGAATAAAGAGTGTGGTTCATGCAGCTTTAAGGCGCCACAAACCAACAGTGTGTGACAGAGTGTGTGCCCTCAGCGCAGCTGTTTGTGATAACATCTTCAGCATAGATATCTCAAGCACATATTTATTTCAGATGCAGCGTAATCTCTCTCTGACCGCTCGCTCATGTCCACCTCGGCCATCGTAACTCACTGAGTCTTATCTGCTCAGGCCGCTCTGGCCACAGTCTCTCTCTAATGATGTGTATTTTTTGGGAGGCTGAAAGAAATGAGGAAGAGGCGAGCAGGCAGGGAAGAAAATGGAAAACGAGTGAGAAAGATTACCCCTGTGACACGACCGCACTCTCAGCCTCATTCATCCAAATCTGCCAAATTTGATGTTAATGAGGCACACGATCCCCTGATAATAGATGCCACAACAGAGCTATCGCAGCTCTCCGCTAAGCAGTGCTCATGAATGTAAAACACTTCAGGCACCATGGAAGCAACAAGTTCCAGCCCATCCAATCAGGCCGCATCAGGGCTGTGCCGAGATGTGCCGACACACGATTAGAGCCGTCCCGGGGAATGTTGCCCGTCCCGGGGAATGTTGCCCGTCCCGGGGAATGTTGCCCGTCCCGGGGAATGTTGCAACTGATTAGGAATGCCAAAAAGCTGACGTAAATTTAGCACAATAAAACTAACTTTAGTTTTTCTCATTTTCACCTGTCAAAGTATTTAATGGCAACATGATGCAACAGTTTCTTTATTCAGAAAAGATTAAGAAAATTTTCCTGCTTTTCCTGACTGACTTTTCATTCTTGGTACAAGTAAAAAAAAAAAAAATACTTTATAGAAGTTATCAAAATTATTCCTCAAAATTAGGAATTCCACATTTCAAGGAGGTCTGATGATGATAATGATATTACTTATAACATTATTATTTATAACAACATTATAACATAATATAATAATATTATTATTGTTATTATTGTCATTATTATTATTATTATTATTATTATTATTATTATTATTGATATAAACAGGAAAGTGTCATTCTGGACTAACTGGGACAAACGAATCTTTGTTTTATTGCATAGAAGCCAATTTCTCATGAACTGGTAATTAAATGCTGATTACAGCATTTTTTTAATGTCATCAATTATAATAAATTATCCAAAAGGCAAAAATCAGTGTCAGAGGGGACAACCGTAAAATAGCTGCAGTATTTCTTTTCTTCCACTCAGTAACAGTAAGGCTGTACCTCGCATAACAACTTAGCATATTACTGTCTATTAGTATTTGCATATAGGAAAATAACAGTATACAACATGTCTCCTCCGTGACGCGCCACTCAACACTGAATATATCCTAATATTTTGACACACAGTCCTGAAAGTCCTTGTACATGTAGGTGTTGTTGTCCCTTATAAATGGTCACAGACTGCTAACCTTCATCACTGCAAATGATACAGCAATTACAATTCTCAAACTGGCCCCTCTGTGACATCCAAAATACCGTGAATGCCCCAAAAACATAAAAATCAAGGAAATCTAAAAGGAGCTCCCACCTGATGCCCTCACAATCAGCTGATTTCTTTTTTGAACAATAGCTGGAGTTTTTATTTTAGTAGAACTGTAATTTGTCTTTAGTTACAGGCCCCGCAGGCGTTTCTGATCCATCACACCTTCGTGAGCGCGGCAGATATCCACGTGAAACACTTTAAAGCTCTGTTAAAAACTGAAGCCAAATCAGTTTTACACCCACGCCAACTGTCACAGTTTAAAGCCAAAATCTGCTTCGTGTTCAGCAGTTCTCCTCTAACCAGCATCAGGATCAGGGGCTGGATCACAGTTTAAACAAACTGCACCTGATACAGAGGAAGAGAAACAAGCACTGGTTTATTAACACAAATCAAAAACCCAGCGTACTTCGAGGGGTTGGGAATATTCACTGTACAAAGGTCATGGCTTCATTAAATATTCGGGGGGGGGGGGGGGGGTCTGATTCAGGTCCAGTCATCGTTATAACCGTCAGTGACGAACTGATGGAGATGCTGTTGATATCTGTCAGACTGCTGCAGAGCTCTGTGTTACATATATGTTATCATGTTACATTATGAAACTAATTGTATTCATATATTCAACCACCACCAGGCAAAATGCCATCCCAAAATATGTTTGCCTCATTCCTGAGGAGCTGCTCTGCGCTCCATCCTTACAGGGAGTCGGTGGTCCTGAGACGCCGGCTTTCAGACCGTTTCTGGAAGCAAAACGACAAGAGCTTTGAATTCTCACACCAATCTTAATGTTGTAGCTGCATAATTCACAATGCTTATTCACTGAGCCAGGGGAACTTCCAGCAGGTCAAAGGTCACCTGTCCAGGGTTCGCGTCAGAGCTGGGTTCGAGTTTAGCCACATGCTGGAAGATTTTTAAAACTATAAGCTGTTAGATTTGAAATGAAGTTTCATATATTTTAGAATTACAGCTTTTCTGTTACAAGCCTTTCAATAACATCATAACCCGGGTGGATCACCTGCTGCACGGCAACAGGTTACTTTCACTTTAAGCAAACTTTCTTTTGATTGGCTGACCCTCTCAAATAAAGTGGGTGGGGCTTCAGCCATGCCACCTGATATCAGACACATTCCTCCCACTGACATCATAAAGACCCACGAGCGGAAAAAAGTCTGCAGCACAGTGTTTCGAGTCTGGGCTTCTACTGTGTTTCCACTGTGTGTGTGTGTGTGTGTGTGTGTGTGTGTGTGTGTGTGTGTGTGTGTGTGTGTGTGTGTGTGTGTGTG
>JAVDPK010000663.1:329547-343697 GCA_034780415.1 Cichlasoma orientale
GTGTGTGTGTGTGTGTGTGTGTGTGTGTGTGTGTGTGTGTGTGTGTGTGTGTGTGTGTGTGTGTGTGTGTGAAGCAGAATATGTTGCCAGGTAATAGAGGTAAAAACACACATTTTATTGGCTTGATTCAAGCAGCGAGAAGCACACGGTACGCTAAAACCAAACAAGCAGGTTTGGATGAGATTTCTCGACATGGATTTTTGTTTCAGTCCTGAAAGCTCTCACCAACAAATGCATACGCAGCGTGCTGCCAAGATGATCGGGTTGGAAAAGCTCTGAGGAGAATGTAAAGAGCAGTTAGGATTTTCTGAAAAGATGGGTCCATTGTGCTGCGATTGCTGTACGTACAGCAGGATGGTATTAGGTGGGACTGAAATTCACGGCTGTCGAGTGAGACGGGAGAGCGCAGCGTAACTTCCCTGATGCAGTTCCCCACAGAGTCCAGTGAAAGCTGAAGGATTTATCCGTGTACAAAAAGTCCTTACGCAGAAACGAGTCAAAGAAAGCCCGTTTGGCAACAAAGAGTTAAGCATTTTATATTCTACTGTGAAGCTAAACTGTTCTTGAAATTCAGCTGGCAGCCAGCCTCACTAGTCATCCGTCGATTTGATGTGTGCTTCAAGAATCTGGCCCAAACAGCCAAACTGTGAGCCAGGAATCCAAACAAACAGTGTGAGAAACCAAGAAGCATCCCCGGAAAGTTAAATTTACACCGGCGCTGCGGCCCAGCCGTGTGCGGCGGCATCCATCACTTCACTTTTCTGCTTCTCTGATCCTTTACTGTCGAAGGAGCGATGAAAGTAATCTCTGTGTAAGGGCAGGTTTGCACTACTTCACCTTAAAATCCATTTGATTTGGAGAAAATCCTCCTTAAATGTTCAGCACTTCTGCAGCTGTTGCTAATTTCATTTCAAAGGACGACTTAAAGGTCATTGTGGATGGAAATACATCTTTCTGTGCAGTGACTCACCTCACTGTCTTTATTATGTGCCCCATATTAAACAACACAGGTACCACTATTACACATTAGGATTAACGCGTGTGAAAAATGAATCTTGGAGCAGTTTACATGAAAGCAGGTTACTAATGCGTCAGAAACATGTATAATTCTTTTCACTGTTATTTTATATTGTGTTATATGTTATATAAGTTGTGGCACGTTACTAATGTGTGCAGAAACAGAGCTGAAACAGGAGTTTTGAACACATTAAAAAACGACGGCTGTTTTTAACCAAAGCTGAAATGACTTGTTAATAAAGAGTTTCTCTACAGTTTACCTGTGTGTGACATGACAGAGTCACACTGGCTCAGACAAAGCCTGCATGAACGTGCGGTTACAGATCACAGTGAGAACATGATCTGAAGTTTTCAAATACCACTGAAACAGACCCACTGTGCCTTTTCCAGTGCTTTTAATGCACCACAGGGGGCGCTGTGGAGCGTACCGAGAGGGGAACTACAAACTGTGCACCCCTCCTAGCCAACCAGGTATCGTACCAGCGAGATGGTCTCTGTGCTACATTCAAGGACCATAAAGACAAAGACAGAGGTGCTCGTGCCATCGATCCACAGCCCATTCCAGCGCCTTCAATGAGAACCTAACTCTGATGGGGAGTTTAATACAAAAATAATATGAAGCAGCAAATTTGTTGTGTTCTGTAGCCTAGCATTGCTTCCAGCTGAGGTCACAATGATACTCAACAAAGCAGAAAGCGACGTTCAGAGAACGAGAGGACAGCAGAGGATTAAAAATGAGGAGTGGTCAGCTTAGTAACATCTGGAGAAAAAGATCGTTTTGGCTGCCACAGTGGGCAGCTCCACATGCCCGTCCTGGCGCAGCCCCACAGGGGTCCGTTTGTCCTGCCACCTTACGCTTGTTAGGCGAACGTGTAAACCACCACAGCATGGAGCCTCTCCAGCTGGAAATCTTACATGTAGCATCCTCATTCTGGTTAAGGTCTTCTTTAAATCAGCTGATCTGAAGTATACTTCAGTATACTTCAGTATACTGAAGTATACTTCAGGTACAAAAAAAAAAAAAAAAATACTCAGGTGGCTCAGTGGTTGAGCGGGTGACCACGTGGCACAGGTTCACATCCCGACCTGATTTACTGAAGTCTTCCCCCATCTCTCCCCCCGCTTTCCTGACTCTCTCCACTACTCTATCAAATAAAGCCATAAAATAAAATAAAATAAAATAAAATAAAATAAATAATACTCAGATCAAGTTTCAAAGGAGTCGGCCAAAATAAGAGAGGAGTCGGGATTAAAGGTAAACATCAATGTGCAGCATTTATGGTAATTCTCAAAAATTCATTAAAAAATAAAAAATGAAAAAGTCAAAAATCTAAAATTGTTTTGTAGCGCCGTACCCAAAGAGTATATGTGCCACGTGTCACACAATATGAATGACCGAGGAGCAGCGAGTTTAGCTGGAGGGCAGACGGCTCGGTATCGGAGCAGCTCACTGCTAAAAATGGCTCGAACGGTTTGAGGAGCACAACAATGAGTTTGAGGTGTGGGCTTGGCCTCCAAATTCCCCAGATCTCGGTCCGATGGAGCATCTGCGGGATGCGCTGGACAAACTGGTTCGATCCATGGAGGCCCACCTCACGGCTTCCAGGACGTAAAGGATCCGTTGCTGACATGTTGGTGAGGGTGCCACAGCACACCTGCCGGGGAGGCCACGCCTCCACAGGTCAGGGCTGTTTGGTAGCAAAGGGGGACCAACACAATATTAGGCAGGTGGCCATAATGTTATGGTTGATCAGAGTCAATTAAAGCTGGTGGCAGTCTTTAGGTTCACTAACCACGTTCTACCTTTAATACCAGCTGTGTAGTGTCGAGGGGCTGGAAGGCAGCCAGATTATCTCGTGTAACATCTGTTTGTATGTCGCTGAATCCACAAAGAGCAGTAAACCTCAGAGCAGCAGCAGTAACAGCTGACCACAGCCTGTCCACACAGCATGACCAATACAAATTATTATACAGCTCATTTCTGGGTGATTCTTTACCCAACCAGTACCACCACTCTGGATGCCAGGGTCACCCACCACACAAGTCCAGTGTCTGCTAACCCCAACCATATTTTTTCCCCTTCATTTCTGCGCTGCTTCCATTCTGGAGTCTCACAGTGGGCGGGACTCAGGCAGCTCCGCCCACCCAGATCAACAAAGAACCAGCTGTAGTCCAAATCCCACTGCAAGGTGTTTCACATAACCACTAAAAAGGCCTGGAAACACAATTATGAACTCAACAAAATACAGATTCTGGATGCTTATCAGACCATGAAAAAGCTCATACTGTGCCCCTTGTGATTTTTGGTGATGCGGATGTCTAATAATACACAACAAGGCCTCCATTTTTCCCTAGAAAAATGCAGCAGCTCTTTTGTCTGCCCCTCTCCAAGGGCAGAAATAAGCATATTATTACTAGAAGAATGAAAGTCAGTTAATGGAAGCTGCAGGAGGGAATGAAGCTTCTTGGACCACCTGTTCAACATTTTCATATTCAGTGAAGAAAAGCTCGGGTTCCCATATGAGATCCTGGCCATCTGTTTCAAAAATATATCAAATTTTGGTTTTCAACAACAGTGCATGCTTTGCTAAGCACAGACACCTCAGAGCTTATCTTAACGTCTGCTTTTACCGTTCGTGACATTTGTGTGAAACTGTATTTTCTGCTTAATAGAAGTGACTTCAAAGTGAATGCAGGTGCTCTAACAATTTAAAGAGGTCTGAAAAAGTGCAAATTCAAGTTTGTACATCTCCACTGGGATTACAGACACACGAGTGTGACTGAAGCACTGATCAATCAATAAACTGCATCTGAAATCAGTTACAGTGGGAACCATTAGTGTTATCGGGAGACGGAAGCAAGTTTGATGTGGCTGTTAAAGGAGTTCTCAGCAGCTTATCAGAAAGAATGCCAACAAAGAGTCAGCTAATCAGGAGATAAAGACAAAGAATCACTGCAGGCTTTATCGTGTGCACCAAGTGCATACTTAATAGGCAGCAAAAAGCTCCACATCCTCTTTTAATTACTAACAGGTATCATCATTTTGATATTAACAAATATTAGCAGTCTTTCCTATATTACATTTGCCAGTATTTGCAAAGACCCCTAAAAAGGTTAGGCCTCAGTCACACAGGCTTGGAGACGCTTCAGCGGCCCCCTGGAAACCCCCGGTCGGTAGGGAAAAATGTGGATGCCAGAGGATGGCCCTTGGTGAAATCGGTGGCAAAGATGGTGGTGCACCAGAAACCTCGTGATTGCTTTGGTCACTAACAGATTGCTGCAGTCGCCCGTAGTCTCCGTGGAAGACAGCAACCCGTGTACAAACTGAAGACGCTCGAGGCAAACAGAGAGCAGTCAAAAACAAAAAAAGCCTCACAGCTGCAACCTGCACATTTCAAAACAATCACAAGGTGGTTTTTGGTCCAGCATTGCAGAACTCTTTATCACCAATACTTCCCTAGCAACCACCAGCATTGACTCACCAACCATTCACGCCTGCGGTTGCCAGGGGGTGACTGACCGGTCTCTAGGCCTGTGTCAATGGGCAGAGACTGCTAGCAACCTCCAGCAACTATTTGCCAACCGGTCATTTTACCCTCACAACCAGTGGTTGCCAGATGTTTGCCAACTAGTCTCCAGGCTTGTGTGACTGGGATTAAAGATTATACAAACTGCATCACAGTTCTCTGTTCCACTGAATTTCATTAGCCATGCACCCGTGGCCCTCAGTGGCCTGAATATTATGACGTCACTGTGAAGTTAGCCTTAATCTTTTGAATATAAAGTAAAAGTAAGGAAACGTGTGTTTGGTCGATTGTTTCTTTGTTGTAACAATGTTTCTTGGCAATAAATCTTCGACCGTTGGAAAGCCTGTTTATTAAATGGAGCCACATTTGTAAGGGAAATGTGTTTGTGGGTTGAGCAGCAGAGTTGAGTATGTGGGTTACCCCAGGTGCTGACAATCAGGCTTGTCATCGTCATCATCACCACAAACTTCCTTACTTTCTGTGCTAAGGTTACATATGATTCTGCATAATGTGCACTTTTGCTTTAGGTACAAATAGTCTGATTTCCCGATTTCAGCTGGTGCCTCCGTCAGTTATTCAAGCTGCAGTTTGCATCCAACTCTGTGCAGACTCTTTAGTCTCTGGAGGAATTTAATAGGTGAGTATCAAAGGTCACCAATTCAGTAACAGACCAAATCTGAAATATGGTCACAATATCTCTCGGTTATGGCACTGAGCAGCGGCCAGAATTATTTTTTTGTGGGCTGAATATTATGATGTCACAGTAAAGTTACCCTTTAATCTTTTGGATATAAGATATAACAATTTCAAGAAAGCAACCAGTATTTATTTGTATGGCACTTTTCACAGAAAATAATAACTCCATCTGTGAGGAATCATAACTCCTGCGTGAAGACTCGAGATACGGCAGAAAACATGTTTGAGGTCAAAGCCATCTTCTCCTTTGACCTCTCTCTTTCAGGTTCATCCTTGAATCCAAGTGAGCACTTTTGCCAAATTTAAAACAAATTCTCTCAAAAAGATGTTCCAAAGAAAGAGCTGAACATGAGATCAGGAATAAGAATTGGGATGGGCACGATTTCATTAAGCTGTTTATAAACCACGACCGGCGTCGGGTGGGCTATAATTGAGGTTGGGAGCGATCTTTGAGTCGAATAGTTCCCGGTCGAGACCGAATCCCTCGTCAGAAAGTCGTGTTGTGTTTGACCACCAAAATCTAATCAGTTCATCCTCGAGGTCAAAGACCTGGTGTGAAGAAATTCCCTCAGACGTGCGTGTTCACGAGAATCCGACGAGAGATCGAGAAGATGAAATCCCGGAGCACAAACACGTTAATCAAACTTTGATTTCAGGGTCTGTGAGGACCTTCTGCTGAGGACCCAGCAGCTGAAGTCTACACGCTTTTTTATTTTTTAGCTGGATTCATGCTGATTCAGGATTCCACATTTTGACTGCACGATCCTGAAATTAGTCAAAGCCAACTGGGCACAAAAAGTCATTGAAAAATAATTACACGGGTCCAGCTGTAATAACACACGGCACAATGATCTGGACGGGTAAAATTAAGGTAATTTGATATTTTATTGGTATTTCCACTGTTGTTTACGACGAGTCACGGGACCGTTCTTTCAGACCGCAGCAACAATGCCATAAATCATGACCCACCTGCAGAAAACTGACCAGGTGACCATCTGATGCTGCCATAGCTCAGCACCAATCATAGTCATTCTCATGCAGGGTTTGACTTGCAGCAGGACAACGAGAGCACACTAGAGCTGCAGCCTCGTAGTCTCTCTGAGCAGTAAAAACTAGACAAAGTTCCACTTTAATACAGGAGGCCGGCATTCCCACATTTGGCTAACCCAGTATAAATTTACTGGGTTAGCCTTCTCCTCACCAAGGCTAACCCAGTAAATTTATACTGCATCGCGGGAACACTCGCGTCACTCGAGAAACCCTCGAGACGATTTTCTATGGCGCAAAAGCGCTGAGCAGGCAGTAACCCGTCAACAGGTATACAGCTAATAAACTTCCAAGACACAATAAATACATTTATTCATAAATTTAAATGTTTTACTTCCTGCCTCAGAATCAACAAAGAGCCGTTTATTGAATTATTATAAATGGGGGAAGACACAACTTTATGTGCCGCATTTGTGGGTACGTGTTTATCATTGTGTTAGCAGACCAGGAGCAGCTCGGCATTGAATGACTTTATGAAATCACTTCATTAAAACATAAAAAAAATGAGTGGCACATTTAGAGTCAAAGGTCACGCAGCTTTAGGCTGCATGTCTAAACAGGACAACCACAAAGTGGTTCATCGCATTGGTTTTGATATGTAAGAAGCCCTAACTCAAGCACGTACGGTAAAGTATGCACCAACTCATTAACTGTGTATGGGAGAATTATTTGAGGTCAATGAAATAAAGAGCAGGTTTTATATGGAAACATAGTGTCTGGTCTGTGAACACATTAGTCTGCTGTGAGGAGGATAAATTAGGTCGGGTACTTACCCAAATTTGACACGACGTGATGGTGGGGGTTACGGGATCAGACGCCTGGGAAAAAAAAACACAAAAAACAACAACATCCAACTCATGAATAAAAAGCAGTTTGTCACAAATAATAAATAATCATTTCAAGAAGAAAAGATCTGAACAAATGAAGTGAAACGGTCCGATCTCGGATCCACGCGCGTCGCCTTTTATTCACGTGTTTACTTTAAGAAAGTTGGCATTAAAGTCTCTCTCGAACTCCTCAAGTGAAACACTAACTTTTGACTGCAGGGGATAAATTCAAAAATGATAATTGTGACTGAAATTTCTATTTCTGGTGTTGTGAATGTCCTACATTCTGTTTAGATGCAGGTAAGGGTGGGGGTGGAATGATTTTTGTCTCCAGGGCCCAAAGATGTGTGTTTCTCTTGCTGAGGAACGCTTTTGTTCTGATAAATTGACAGTGTCAGTTTCCCACATTGCCACAGTGTGGCATATACTATAGGGAGCAGTAGTGGGAACACAGATGCTACATGCGATTGGCGTCAGTCAATGTGACAGTTCCTGTTTTTTCTTTTCTTTTGAAGGAGGGGAGGGGGGCTATTTTTCTAAATCTGAACTTCCAAGTCGAGGAAGCAGGAAGGAATAAGAATTAATACACCTACACTCCCCTTTTCCCTTCAGAATGGCAAAAATCTCTTTGTACTCGCATCATAATTACTGGTGGGCGCCAGTTTGGGATCGTTATCCATGCCTCCTTCACACTTACTTTTTCTGTTTTTGCAAGTATTGCATTCTGTTTTGAGAACAAGAGACTGACAACTAGGTCTTTTCTCAACCTCACTCCAGTTTCTGTACGCCGTCTTAATATTAAGGAACAACTATTGCTTGAAGTGGTGTTCCTTGTTCTAGCATATGCTTCCTATTTTGAGTTTTTTTGCAGCCGGGCGTGGATGGAAAGTAACCAGCAGCCGGGGTGCTGGGGACGTTCCTCCAGGGAAATAATGATGATGAACAAGCTCTATTTTGGACTCTTTCCATGCAGTCTGACAACATGAGCTTATTCAAAATGCAGACGAAACTACTCGGTAATTTTTATGTGTTTACCTCGAAAAATGTTTTACTTTTCGCTTTTAATTAGGAGTTTTACTGCTGAGCACCTGGGTACATTTTATGTTACCACAAAAAGCATATTATCATTAACTGAACACGCTCGGCACGCTTCACTCATATTTATCAAAAGCTTCCACCAGAAGGGAAAATTAACCTGCTGAAGTATAAATATTTCAATTCTGTGTAGAAGTATAATCATTAGATTAAAAAAAAAAAAAAAAAAGCCAAATATTTGATGTGAAACCATTTTGATTATCGCTTAATCATTTAAGTCAGCTGGAAAAAAAAAAACTAACTGAGCAGTTTTAAAGTCTTTCACCATCTTGGAACATTTAAGCATGCAGGTCATCAGTAAATACCCTCTTATTTACTGGCAGGCAGTCATCAAGGCCAGCGCTCACTGATGAATCAGTTTGTTAAAATTCTTCCAAATTATTTTTCTTTAACTTGGACAAAGCAGAAGCGATCAGAACCAGGACACTTCATGGAGCACTTTGCTGGGCATGGTCTGCTCACAAAGGTGTCTGGTTCTAGAGTGCTCAAATCAAAAATCTGCAGGCACGGTGAGATCTGGCCGATGGCTGCCCCTCCCTGAGCCTGTAGGAGGTTTCTTCCTGTTAAAAGGGAGTTTTTCCTTCCCACTGTCACCAAGTGCTGCTCATTTTGTTGTTGGGTTTTCTCTATTATTTTAGGGTCTTTACCTGCAATATAAAGCACCTTGAGTTGACTGTTGTTGTGATTTGGTGCTGTATAAATGAACTGAATTGAACTGAACCAGCTAAAGACAAAGGAGACGTCAGAGGGGAAAAACAGGTGTTGGATTTTCTCCCCCAGCCCTAATGACCAACCACTATGTAAGGAAAATATGCATTTTACATATCAGCACACCAAAACCTTTTTTAAATATATTTCTGTTTTGGGTACTCCCTCCATAGGTAGCTGTATTAGCATATGTGCCTGTTAGCTTTCTGCTGCCATATAAATGCAAAGAGTGAAAGACTGCTTAAAAATAAAGTTCGAGAAACGTGTCAGCTTCTTTTCATGACTGCCAGCAGAACGCATGGACGTGAGCTCACGGCACGCTTTCAGCTCATAGCCGTACCTTTCTACCAGAAGACAGCATGACAATCATTAAACTAACTCTGCGTCTAACAACGTCAATAAGACCTTAAACAACAGCGAAATATTTGTTGGGATGTTAAAGGCAGTGATTTTCCAAAAAAATTAAAATAAAAAAAAAAAAGGTCTGTTTTTTTTCATTTTCCAGTTAAATGAAAAAAATAACCCCGAGTTTCATATTTGCCCTTTACAGGATTTTTACTGTGCTGGATTCTCAAGGAGGGAATAAAGAATAAAAGGACAAATCATGCAAGAAATCACCTTTAAAAAAACGCTCAGAGATTTCAAAAATATTCATCAATGCTAACAAATATGTTCAGAGTCATTTAAATATCAGTCTTAAAATGCATTTCCAGTCGTGCCCTGCTGTAGCCTTGTAAACAGTTCTAATTTATGTGACGCGTGCGAGTCGGCCTCCTGTCTCTGCGCCAGCACTCAAAGCAAAGAATTCATTTGTTGTTCTCGAAGCTTTGAGCTGCATACCGACAGAATCGCTCACAGCCCACCGTCCTGACCCATTTTCTCCTCCAGGAGCCCAACAATGAAAAGTGGCCACTCTCTTATAGCACCATCTTCAGCTTTTCTCCCCCAAGTATCACCATCAAGGCCGGCCTGTTTATGCACGCGCACACACACACACCATAACTACTGCACATGCTGTGTTGACTGAGAAAGTAACAGCTAACTTGGGACCTTATTAAGTGTTTAGAAAATATGCCTCACTTCCTGTTTGCTTGTCTTGCCATCAACTTAAGTTGCGTGCCTTCGCTTTGTGGTTTGGATTCTTTATTTATACCTTTATTTACCCGTGGTGGTTTAGAAAGCGCTAATATTATTTTTCTGCAGCTTAGAGCCTCACTCTCTCACACACACACACACACACACACACACACACACACAGTCACCCATATTCACTCCTGGAACCTTGGTAACACAAACAGGCTTTTGAGGCCACATCCAGCCTTCCTGAGGAGGAAAAAAGAAAACCCGGAGCAGCAGCAGGACCAGCGGCTGTGCTGGTTTTCCTGAGAAGTGGAGGGCCTGAAACCTGGGCACTAAATCTGATTGATCTCTGAGTGTCTGAGTCCAGCACGTTCTGTGCTCAGACATCTGGGGAAGCGTCCAGCTGAGCAGAAAATGTGATCTGGGCAGAAATCGTGGAAAACACGGGATAGAGTTGCTCGTGGGTGTGTGTGTGTGTGTGTGTGTGTGTGTGTGTGTGTGCATCGCCAACCCCGAGAATTTAAAGCAATCTAATAGTGAACGAGCTCTAAGGCAGCAGCAGCAGGAAACAGCAACTGTACCAAATATAATCCAGAAGGAAAAAACTTTGAAACTTTTACAGCATTTCCCCAGATCGTGTTCATGATGGGGGCGGGGCTAATGCGCACGCATTCATTATTAAATAATCCACTTCATAAGATTTTCTTCTGCAAATCCTCTGTAATTAAAAAAAAAAGTTTAATAATAACACATGACAGGAAGCAGCCGGCTCAGCTGGCGTGTCTGCAACTGACTTTCAAAATAAAAGTGAGGACCGTCCACTCGTAAATCCATCACAGATTTTATTTTGATTCCAATTTATTGGAGATTTAAATCGTTTCAGTTCATTTCCACAGTGTGTCCAATCATCTCGCTCACTGCTAGTTTACTATAATATGGGTTTGAGTTCTGTGTGCATATGTAAATTTAGGGAGCATGCATGGGAACTGTATACTATCATTATTTAGTTTTGTAAGTGCACATCATTTTCTCAGTTCTATTTTTTAGTTTAGCTTTGGTTTATACTATAAAGCCTTACCATACCTGTGTGGGAAACACAGCGTCTGCAGCAATAACGTGCGTACGAGCCTGCTGATATTCAGATGTGAGGGCTTCAGCTCATGACTACCATAAATGGTAATGAGCTGGGAAGGATCTGATCTGGCAGCGTTCGCCTGCTGTGTGTCTCGCAGACATGATAAACTTCCACACTGGAAGCAGCTCACGGTCAACCATCACAAACATCTCCAGTCTCACGCATGGCTCCTATTTCTTTTTCAAAATGGTCGTTAATGTGAGCCGCTGTGAGAGAACATCTGCCCTCGGACACACTCCTGATGTTAAAGAATGAATATTAAAGGACAAGCTGACAAATCCGGATATTAAAAAGGAAAAACTGCTCATACCTCAGCTTTTATGGACCGCTGCAGACTTGGCTATTCCACCAATAACACGTTTACCACTATATTTTTATATATTCGATAAACACAAAAATGCAGACTTTACATTTTGGACCTACAATTCCCAGAATTCCCTGGAAGAAGTCATTTATTTGCATTATTGTCCCGGCCGCTCTGGGCTGTTTGTGTGTAAATGAGCCTGGTTAAAGGAGATCCTGTTTGTGCTGCTCTGATGGATGAGATGAGATAAGTGACACTAAAGTAAACAGAAACTTCTGAAGTTGAGGGACGTCTTTCTTCCTCGGATTTCTCAGCAGATTTAAGGTTCATACATCAGCGACGATAACCTCAGAGAGTTTACATCACACTAAAATGTAAAAATGTGTGCATTGTTCAGGTTTTGTGGAGATATGACTGTTGGAGTAAAGAGCAGCAATGAGGAGCAAAAAGGTTTTAAAGTCAAATGTGATTTTTTTTCCCTTCCTGTGATGGTGCGTCAGTCTGTGACAGCGATGAAGGCAGAAAAGCGCGCACCTGTGTGCGTTACCTGTTTAGCATAACAAACGTGCCTGTGCTGAACTCTAAAATCTGCTCACAGGGGATTTCATTCAAATTAAAAAAGCACGATGGGGCACTTGAGGAGGTAGGAACAGACTAGCAGCGGTTCTGACTGTAAAGCCCATCTTGAAAGAGTAACTGCTGGTGTCTGCTGGGCCACAGCCCCCTCAGCAAGGTGTGTGTGTGTGGGGGGGGGGGGGGGGGTCCATTTGGCAGCAGATTTGGTGCCCCGGGAGACTCGGACAGCAGTGACAGTAAAAGCAACCAGGTGAGAAACCTCGTTAATGACCGTTCCTTCTTCTAGACCACCTGTGATGACCGAAGGTCGTCGGCTCCAGCTGAACTGGACCGGGAACGGATTTGGGCTTTTAGGTTGGAGCAAAGAAGCACGAGTGCAGAGGAAAGGGATGGGCAAAAATACTATTCAGCATGGTCTGGGATGTGTTCAACAAAGATCACCACGTCCACTCTCAGACGGTGTAACAGTGCAGGGCTCACTGATGGAGGCGGCACTGAGCCACACACTGTGTTTTACTGCTTCCCTTCTGCCATTAGTTTTGTTTTTTAGATTTTTTTAAACGGTCGTTTGGAAGAAAAAAAAAAACAGTCGATTCAGACAAAATTGCAATTCACATAAAATCAGCGTGTAACCTTCAGCGGGCTGAGCAGGAAACCCGCACGCTGAAGGGCTCTGCAGGGGCCGGGCTGGAGATCGCCCCGGGCGTCGTTCTCCCCACGCTCTCCCCCTACTCTGAACTCCCATCTTCAACTCTCCTGTAACTACAAAACCTTTGTTAACTAGCCGGAAACACAAGTGCATAAGAGAGACACGGACCAAAAAAGGCAAATAAAAGCGATGTGACCGCCTTTAATCGGGCTCTGCCACGACTGAAGCTGAACTATCAGCCACAGTACAGAGAAATGTTCCAGCTTTCTTGATAGCAACTTATTAAAACGAGGCAATTTCACTCAGTGCCAAAACCATTATGATAACTTAGGTTGAAGTATTTTCAGAGCAAGGAAAAAAGACAAAGAGCTAAATGCTAAAATCATCAAAGCCATTAGCTGCTCAGATAGAGCACTTTCCTATCAGACAACTGATCATCCAAGTACATTAGACCATTTACACAATTCTAAAGACCCACAATCTGTCAGAGAAAAGTCATTTAGGCCCTGAAAAGCTCTTTTTTCCCCATCAAGTTATGATGGATGGGACTGAAAAAGTAAAAACATGCATCACCTTTGTTCTAACCTTCAGCTCCATACTGCAGTCTGGATCATTTCTCTGGTTTTACACGGTATGTGATGCTTCTGACCGTTGCACAGCTGACCCAAACTTGTCACACAGATCTGCCAGGTCTGAGGCTGGGTCCATTTCCTCTGTGGACACATGCTTTCTAAGTGCTCCTACAAGGGACAGCTTGATTGGGCCTTAATGTTTACAGCCTGAAAAGGTAGACCAAAGCAATGAAAAATACATATCCCTGTAAACACCTTGCCCTTTTCCCCGGGCTTTATGGTGTATTTATAACCACTTCTTTCCAGCGCTGCGGCAGAGTGAAAGCCATGTTCAGATTAAATTAGTGCACGGCACCCTTTTCTGAACCAGGCACAGTTCAGGAGCGGCGGGCCTGCACGAACCTGCCTGAGGGCAGACTCGAGTGCAGGGAAAATAACCTCGAGTGCTCTGTACCTGACCTGCTCATTCATGAGCGCTTCACCTGGACCGCAAAAAGAAGTCACTTAGAGGTGACTGCGGGCTTCAGCTTCCAGTTTGAATTCCTAATTATACCTCTTGGTGCTATAAATAAAACTTTCAACACTAGAATTCAAAAATACAAACAGCCCAATTTGGGCCTTCGAAGAGAAAACAAAGTGTGCCAGAAAACTTAGAAGTGGAGCTGTTCGCGGCAGATTACAGCCCCACTTCCTGTTTAACGTTAGCTGCATGTGTCATATTTGCGCACAGGCATTAGAGATGACTGCCAACATCGCCGGACTAAACCGCACTCTTGTTTACGGCCTTTAGGACTGTTAACTGCTTATTCTGTCTCCCAGCTGGTCACTTACAAAGTAAGGAATTAGGTGTGTGTGTGTGTGTGTGTGTGTGTGTGTGTGTGTGTGTGTGTGTGTGTGTGTGTGTGTGTGTGTGTGTG
>JAVDPK010000663.1:343894-367075 GCA_034780415.1 Cichlasoma orientale
GTGTGTGTGTGTGTGTGTGTGTGTGTGTGTGTGTGTGTGTGTGTGTGTGTGTTTTAAAACATACATGCTTATTGTAAGGCAGATTTTGGTGAAGAAGTTTTGGTCACGCCCATTTATAACGCCTTTTCAGGTTCAGGCACCCCCTCTAAAGTTCCACACCTGTCTGCAGGTTGACCCCACCAAGTTTCACCTGACCCCCACCCCACTCTCCACCCTAGCTGGTTTAATGCTGCCGTGGTGGACCGGCTTTCCCACCCTCCTGTTAGCCGTTCATACTGTTAGCCGTTCATGCTGTTAGCCTGCGGTTTGCTCTCCTGATGATACTACGTGCTGCAGCGCTGGACGTTGACCACAATAAACCTGCTGCGTGTTGTGTCTCTGCATGTGAGCCCTGCCTCCTGCTCACAGCTTGCCCCAATGAGCCAGTCCCAAGTCCACCCTCACAGACTCTCAGACTTTGACAGGCATCTCTGATAAATCTCTCAGAGTTCAGGCCTGTCCCACTGAGAAAATCTCAAGAGCTCGAGGGCTCTCTCACAGACTTTTTATGCCAATATGCTCAGTTTGATTCATGATGCAGCATTTGGAGTCCATGCACTGGTCTGTCTGTGCGGGTTCAGTGTGAGGGCTGGATGCACAAACTGCTCCTTTTAAAAACTGAACCCAAAACATTGCTGACTTATCATTTTGTATTTCTGTGCAAATAAAAAAGCACGTGCATTGAGACCAGTAGCCTTCCACTGAGGCTCTGTAATGAGCTGATTAATGATCTATGGAGACCTCCAGCAGGGCGGCAGTAAACTGGTTAATGGTTCCTGTGCTGGTTTGAAGATCACCTCAGTGTTTAAACTGCATTTTCTACAAAAAGCTCCTTCAGAGAAATGGATGCACCGAAGAGCCCCATGTGACCGGCTGCGAGCAGATTGCCACAGTCGGCCGTATTTTACATGGAAGATGCGGATTTGTCTGCATCGCAGCGCTAACTGATCACTGAGCGACAGTGAAACAGAAAATTAAATTAATTCAATTTGTATAGCGCCAAATCACAACAGTCACCCCAATATTACTATTTATAGGTTTATAGGTGCCCACTGCAACATCAATATTTGGCTTGTGATTGACAGCCAGGGTCAGGTTCTCCTCAGCTTCTCCTTGTTGGCGGTGCTGATGTCACAAACCTTCTGGATTTTGATGAGTCGGTCCGAGAGAAGTGTTGCGAGCACAAACTGCACTGAAGGCATTTTTGTGCTGTCAGCTTCAAAGGATTCCTAAACGAAAAAGAAAAACCCGCCTGACCGAACGGCCGAGGGACGAGAGCCACGGGCAGCGAAATCATACCAAAATCTGGCACCAAAGCAGGAAGGGCCGGGCCTGGCTGGCGTTCAGTGATGGAACTTTCAAAATAAGAGGGAGAATCTTCATTAGTACATCAAAAAATGACTGCGTATTTGGGGTGGGGGGGTAAACGTTCTGGGACAGCTCCTACTGTACTTGGATGGTGCGTCGCTGGTGTCACGTTTAGTGGTTTTAAACCTTTGCCTTCCGGTTTCTTTGCCGCTCTGAAAGATTCTTCACACTTGAAGTGAACAGGAGTTTTTTACATCTTTGTGTGTGCACAGAAAAGTCTGCTCAGCAGCACGAGCTTGATATTCCACAAGGGCAACACGCTGGAGAAAAGGAGTGTTTAGCTGTAAACAAATATGCCTTATCGTGATATTTATTAAAACCAAAACTTTAAAATAACCATTTTTCTTAGAGATAAACTCTAGATGCTACAAAAATGCCCAAGGCTCATTTCTCAATGCTTTAATCATCAGCAGAAAGAGAGTAAAATTTACACAGACTAGAGCTCGAGGCCAACAAGTGCAATCCCTAAAAAGTGGCAAAACAAATCTCGGGCTTTGGTTAATGTGGCTCTTTTTAATTTGACGCTTCTACAACAAATGAAAGTTGGGCCAGCAGAGGGATTTGGAGATTAGGGAATACTTCTAATGTACCGGATCTGCCCGACGATAACAAAAGTGACCTCAGACCCGACACAGAAGGCCCCTTTCACCCCGAGCTTAAACCCATCAGGCAGCTCTAATAACAACAAAGCCATATTACATGGAAAGGCTGGATATCAGTGCTGAGGGTGGCTGCACGGCGTACAGTATATAATGTAAAATTGGATAATCCATTAACCAAGCGGATTCTGGGCCAAGTCGCTAAGACTCAGGCCATGCCCTTTGACCCCTGATGTATTAGATCTGACAACAGTGCAAGTAAATGCAAATGTGGACGGCACAGAAGCTCTCTCTTTACGGTATAGATGGAAGGCCCCTCCACCTCTTCCCATATACATGTAACAGCATTAGCGGTGCTTTAGAGTCTGAACCTGCTGCATTAGTGCTCTCAGCATCTCTGCGGATAAATGGCTTCCATTTAGCTAAGCCTCTGCATGTATGTCTGTTTCTATATTGTTTCAGAGTCCAGTCTCACTACCAGCCAAAACACAGAATCACCGTATACAGCAAAAACCACTCGACATGCGATTTATTCCCCTTGTTCTGTGATTTAACCGTATTGCTGGAATCGAACTAAACGTTTTTTAAATTCTCATCTTTACAAACGGCTCGAGCACGGCTGCAGCTGCAGAACGACTGTGGCAAAAAACCACAATTCAGTACAAAAGTCATCACTCCACTCCATGAACCTGCTGCTGGGACGGCGCCGCCCATCCCAGACTCTCAACCTGTCAGAGCAAACATGCTCTTCAGCTGATGCTTTGTTTGCTTCACACAAACAGCTCAGTTCTGCTGCAAAGTGGGGAAAACCCTGAAATCAAAGTGCAGCAGTTCCTGAACAGAGGCTACCACGCTAACATGAACGAGCTCCAAATCACAAGATGTATTTGCTTAATCCCAAAACGTTACACAGAAATACCACAAAAATGGCCTCAAGGGTAACAAATAACCTGCCACGCCCTCTTTTGCATGCACAGCTTGCTCATCGCACAAACAGAACACCAAAGCCACGAGTGTGAGGATGCAGGAGGACTCGGTCCCAACTGTAAGGCTGCTGCAGCAGAGACAGTGGCTTCCAGTCAGGAGAATGATTTGGGTCAGTAGGTAACGTCGTTCTTGGACCGCAGGGGACTTGTTGCCAATTAATCCTGCCGACGAGCCGAGTGAAACATGCACGGGAGACCGATAAATGAAGCTCTGCCAGTGCGGCTCCTTCAAGGAGTGATGGGGTAAAACTTGAACTGCTGACACCACAGTCAGAGTTAGGATGACACAGTAAGACTGGGAATTGGACTGAGCCTGATGTAGTGGAAGATCAGAACTCCTGCCAGTCAGTTAAGCATTGCCTTAACTTCTCACACACTGGCAGCGAGCGCCAAGATCCTCTCCAAAACACCAGCTTTTACCAGCCTCTTGCTCCCATGCCTACAGTTCCTCCTCCCCACTTACTCAGCGTCGAGGGGAGGTTTGCTCGACGGCAGCCCCATCGCAGCGATTTAGAGTCTCATTCACCTTTTGAGAACAAGGAGGCACCTACAGGATTTTAGAGGAATAAAAGCTTCAGCTAATTTACACTGCTAATAATATTCACACTGACTGCTTTCACCACATGCTGAGTGCAAAAGCAGAACCTGGATTCTGCATCCTTGCGTCATTCCGATCTGTTTTCCGCTTCGGCGTTTAAATGTTCCGGCACCTCATTAACAGGCCCGTGTTTTGCCAACTGCACGCTTCAGTAATTTGTTGGTCTTTAGAGGCCAGCATCTGTCACTGCATGCCAGGCAAGTGTAAAGTGTCCCATTAGCCTCGAGCTTCTGTCTAATCTGAGATTAATCATTTAGTAGCAGCTGATCCTAAATGATCGGGGCACTTCTCCTACTTCACTGTGTGGAATATGTTATGACAATGGGACCCTCCATGAAAGACGGAATCAATCAATCCCTACCTCTCCATCAGCTCCCTCACGATCAGCTGATCTTTGCTGCACAATAATGCAAAAATATTCCCCTGGATATTTTCTGAGCTGCAGGCCCTGAAGTACACAGAAGTGGAATTTAGTGCTCTTTAATTGATGGTATTTATTGCAGCATTTTTGAGTCCTCATTCCCTCTTTGAGCACATAGAAGGGCATGGATCACATGAGTCCTAGGAACGATGGAGTACCAGGACCATTGTGTATGTGAGGTCACATGATCTGTCCAAACTGTTACAACATGAGAAATCTTTGACCTCACTAAGCCACATTTGCAAGGATTAAAACAAATAGAAAATGATGCTAATACAAAAGAAATGATGAGCCTGGCATCAAAATGTAGGTAAAAAGGAGGCCCTTCATATGCCATCACTTCGATCCTGCTTGGTGATATGAGCCTGGAAAATTTACCCAGAATGCATTTTTCTGAAGGCTTCTTCAGTGTATTTTCAGAAACAGATCAAACATCCAGGTAATGCTGCTGCTGGTCTCTGCTCCTCCATCAAACCATGATGGGTCCATCACACTGATGCTCACAGCTGCTTACAGAGAAGCAGAGCCTGGCTTAGGCTGGGACACTTGGAGTGGCTGTAAGATTGATTAAACGTGGGAAAAAATGATGTAAATGCTGTTTACGTCATGCGCAGGCTGTTAAAGCAAGGCTGGCAGCTGGGAACCGGACCCACGAAACATTCTAGACAACAGGAAGTGCGGTGGGAACGCTTTCAGGAACCTTACCATTATTTCAGCAATCAAAAAAGTCTAGTTTGGTTTTCTTGGCTGTGGTTCAAAAAAGTCCCTGATCCTGAGCAAGTCCCGCCTGTGTTCCAGAAACTGAGAAAGTGTGAAGTAGTAAGAAAATCAATAGGAAGAAGATGGGAATTTCAAAAACAAAGGCCGGGAAGGGCATGAGAGAGAAATCTGACGATGTTTTGTTCGGCTCGAGCAGAAAGAGGTGCCCACAAAAAACCCGAGCAGTCTCAATAAATCATTTCATAGGCGGCCTCCCTTCTTCCAGCTCGCTCTGTTATCACTCAGAAAATAAGGTTGTGGTTCACGTTCCGGAGTTTCCTGCATGTGTAAGCCGTGAACCTCTTTCTTCTTTCATAACCAGCAACAGCTTTAATTAAAAGGCACCCCGAGCCGACCTCAGCCTCTCTCGTTAGGGTTTTAATGGGTTTTTGGAACTGATCAATTAAAACTACCAAAATGTTTTCACACAATATTTTTCTGCTGTTTTAGGCTCATTTTTCCTTCTGTCGGGAAGCTATGAAGAGGAAATCTGATCAGAGGTGGAGTTTGGTCCAACCTGGTGCTGATTAACTTAATCTGGATCAGTGTTGATGGATCTTTAGATGTAATTCGTTACCACTGAGATTGCAGGGAGCCTTCAGTCTAAGCAGAGGTCAAACACACCGACAGGTCCTGTTCCAGACTCACGGGGAAACTAAAGCTAACAAACCGAGGAACCATCTGAACTCCAGAGAAGGAAGATCGCGGCCTCAGGAGCCCAGAGTTCACGGGCAGCTCACGGAGAAGACGTCTGAGCTTTACAACGAGGCCGAGACAGTCGATTTAAGCTAAAGTTCATTCTTATCTGTTATATGTTATATATGGCGGCCAAACACGTCAACACAAACCTGACAACATGCCCAACATGAAGGAGGATCGCAGCATTAGGCACGAGGCGTAACCACTGAGTGCAGGCGCAGCTTCAACACGCCCGAGGCCTTAAACAGGTGATGACCGGGCTTCAGATACCTGCAGTACAATGACGGGCCCCTGAAAAATAATGTGTCTGAGACTGTTTACTGACTCACTCGGTCCAGCACGGCCGGGAAGAAAGAATTCAGCGTGGGCTGCGAGGGAAAACACGCACCAAGAATACGCTGACGTATGAATAAACTGCACCAACTCCAAAGCTCGAGTAATTCTACAATATGTGACATCTACCGGTGCCGACACCACGAGAGGAACCGGGAGCGTCGCTAAACGCACGTTCATGCAGTCACAGTTCGATCTGCACTCCAAAGGTCGGAGCGGCACAGGAAACCGGCTGCAAAGAAAACATCATTAGTTACAGAGTAAACAGGAGTTCAACAGAAAAACAGAAAGCAATCAAAGCCTAAAGTGATTCTCCTTAATAAGAAAGATAATCTCCTCCACTTTAGCTTGATTCTCCTCAGCTCAGTTGACTCCTCGGTGTAATTGCTCCTGTTAATCATGCCTTAATTTGTTGACGAGATTCATTTGGAAGACTTGACTTTAGAAACAAGAAAACAGACACAATCTCCCCAATCTGGGCGTGCCAGCATCACGGAACGAAGGATACGCGCAGAGCGAGCCCAGATTAAGCCTTTTTAAGAGTATTAGAGCTGCCCCTGCAGACTGATGTAACACCGTGATCGGCATGTGTCACTGCTTATTAAGCAGCTCAACACATTCTTCCAGTGCAGCTGCAACAAAAGCAGCCAAACCAGGAGGCTTTAACGCGGCGGCATTATTCTGTTTACCGCTCCACAAACTCTGCTCGTGTTCACGTGAAAAAGAGTTCATGTAACCAAACACACTGCGTGCTGTAAGAGCTGCAGAGTCACATAAAAACATCACAAAAATCCCGATGCTTAGGCCCTGCTGGGCCCGATGGCACGCTGCGACACGGCTGAACAGTTATTTAAGATCATTAGAAATCGGGTCGAGGTTTTTCCAGCAATCACTTTATTGCTGGGAGGTTTTTATTTAGTAAATGGTCAGAAATGTCAGCGAGATACATAAACTTGTGTTTGCCAAGGTAACAGGGGCTTACCCTGCCAGCACGCATAGGTGGGCCCCGTATGGGATAGGTAAGGGCAAACATTATGGGTTTGCCCAGAGAGATGTTAACAGGCCCTGAATATGTGCTCACTGGGACTCAGATAGTTGACTTACATGAGGCCCGTGCATGGTCCATGCATAGACGTGCATGCACGGACCATCTGGGTCCAAACCCCTGTAGGGCCAACATGGTAACCGCAGACAAAACCTTATGGGGCCCATAATGTTGGCCCTTACCTATCCCATATGGGGCCCACCTATGTGTGCTGCAGGGTAGTCATATGTCCTAAACTCACTGCTGTAAATATTAATGCCACTGCACACCTGTAATTAAAACGACCACCTGATCGGGCCGTTGGGGGGGTGAAGGCATTGGATGGTGATGGCTGCAGTGAGAGCGCAGGTGAAACCAAAGTCCTAGAAGCACGTGACACCACCTTGGTACTGATCCAGACCACAGGTCCGAGTCTGCCTCAGGATCTGGGGTCTCGGTTATCATCGTCAGGTTTCTGCCTGTCCGCAAACACGACGGCTCAAAAAGCTTAGATTGAATTCTGATTAAACCTTGTAGGTGGCAGAGGTCAGAGGTCATGTTAACACTCCGTTCAAATCTGGCTTCCACGCACAAAAGTCTTCAAGGCCAACCCCGCGACTCATTGGTCCAAAATTAGAAACGATGATTCTTACAAGTACGGTGTGTATTATCAGCATAGAGAAAGCAAAGATTTAAAATACGTCACCTTTGACCTCTGACCTCACTTTTACACTCCACATGTGCCTTTGTTTCAGGCTGACCCCAAACGCATTATATCCTTAAAGAAAGTGTCTGCTGCCTGGTTAGTTAGAAATATGCTGCACTATAATTATATAATAAGCTCAGTTATAAATCAGGACCCGCTCTCCATCACCTGCTCCTACATCACGTCTGTGTAATCAGAGTCAACGTCTGTCACGCCGCCCTGATTTTTACTGCAAACTTCTTGAAGTACGTTTAAAGTACAAAGGAAATGCACACAAAATACAATATGATCCCCTCACAAGGACATCAGAGAGGGCGCTGCCTCGGTGGGGGTGGTGCTCCCGCCGCCCTCTCTGAGCGGGGGTCTGCCACAGATCCCTTCCTGTTAAACACGCCGTTTTTCTTTCCTACTGTCGCCGAGTGCTGCTCATAGTGAACTGCCTGATTGTGGGGCTTTTTCATTACTGCAGAGTTACAAGATGACGTGCCGTGAGGTGACTGCTGCTATTTTACAAAGAAGAAGAAAAAATCACCTGCAAATGCAATCAGAACATGAACTGATGACACCCTGAAGAGCACAAAGAGGCACAGAGCTGTGGCTTTAAATGCCGGCTTGCTGCCGGGGCCATAAAAACTTCATGTGCAGAATCAGGTCAGAATCAATAAAACCTGCTCTGGAGGTTTGCTGACTTTGGGCCAGAATAAGGTTTCAAGGCTTTTTCCCCTTAAATTTATACCTTTCCCACCATGTTTGTTCCCACTCGGCATGTTTCGGAGCCTCCTGCAGCAGCAGCGCCCCTCGAGCTGCTGCACAGCCACCGACATCCAGCTATCATCGCGCACCCCCAAAGGTCGCGCGTCCATCCCTGGACAGGTCACTGAGCTTTTTCCCACAAAAAGGGATCTACATAATATTAGGCATGGGTTTTTCTTTTTCCCCCCTCACTGGTATTCATGATAATGTCAAACAACTAAATAAATACATTTCTATGATGTGCAAGCATGCAGAATAAAATCAAAGTTAAAAAAGAAACATTTACACTGGCAGTTTCCCGCTAAGGTTAAAAGGCTTACAGAGTCCCCGTGTCATTTAACGATAGAAGTAATTAGATAATCAGACCACACATCGCTAAAATCAGCAGCCTCAGCCCTCAGCTAAGCAAAATCATTTACCGCTTCCTCCACTTGTGAAGTGGAGAAAAAGTGCCGGGCAGCTGCCAGTAAGTGTTTGAAGTGTGAAAGTAAGAGCCGGGAGGGAGGTCAGACCTGTTAAGGTGTAGCTATCAGTAAGAGAGGCTGTTTGCACAACCAGAAATCCTCAATGACCCGAGCTGCCCCTCACTCTGAACCACAGGACATCCACAGGAAAACAGACGGCCTGCATCTTCCTCACATTACTCACACATCTGCCCGCAGAGTCACAAAAACGTGTCACTGCAGCGCCGCGCTCATCTCAACTTTTTAACACTTTCCCAAAATACGCGCTGAGCCGGAGAAACGATCCAAATCAATCCCCTCACTTTTCCATACTAATCATGATAAAGGCTTCCCAAAAGCAGCCCCATCATAGGCACAGAAGACACGTCTGAAGCAGCTACCTAAGCCTCTTTAAGTGGCTGCATGATAAATTAAGCACATAATGATACTCACAGTTTCTCTTGAGATCACTGAAGCACACAAACTGCTACACTGCTAAATGGCAGTGACTTGGAAGACTCCTCTCACCCCCAGAAAGCCTCATGCAGCTGAAATGACTCACATCCCCTCATCCAACCTCTGTCAACCATCATGAGGAGGTAAACACTTCCAAATATGGAGAAAATATGAAGACGGTATTGGAGGGCAATATCAGTTTGGTTTGCTTTTAGCTTGGAATGCCATACTCTGAGAGCCAGAGTCACTCCATGCAGCCAGTTCTGCGGTGCATACCTTTCACTCGGAATAATAATGATGATTGTAGACTTTTCACATTGTTTTGGGTTCAGTCTGACCTAAGAGGGTGACACGTGAGCCTGGCCTATCAGCTCTTAGAATTAAGAGAGTACAGTAAAAAAAAATATGAAATAGTGGAGATGTAAGATGAGTGGGCCTAAAAGTGCACCACGAATTGCAAAAAAAAAAAAATGCACATGAATTTTGCTGTAATTCAGTTGTTATGCAGCAGGAAAGCAGGGCCAGGTTAGCAGGTAAAGACGGCCCACGTGCTGTGAGGAGCGGGGGTGTCGCACAGATTGTCTTCAAGTGATTAAGAGGGTGTAATTAAAGTCTGATTACTCCCCATGAGTGCCATAGGTCAGCTGCTAAACAGCCGGTGCACGCCCTGCACGGACTGCGAGCGCATTGAGGAGCAACTTGGCTTGAGAGTGCTCATTTCCTGAAACAGCACAGCCCACTTCATTGAAACCCCACAGGAGCAGACCACTCACCGGCACTCAGAGACACTCATTTTCTGTTTCATTTCCCTCGTTTCTAACGCGGGGAATCGTTTTCTGAAGGAAACCTTCAGACCAAATCGGTTATATCGCACAGCTTCCACCCTGACTGTCAATGAAACCAGCACCTGAGAAATCCGTGAGCCTCACAAGCTTCACCACTCCTTCTTGCAAAGAGGTAAACCAGAAAGTCTGCTGCAACTTCAGCCTTTCCCAGAATTAGACCGTATTTCGGGTGGCAGCGCAGAGGCCCACCCGAGCCTCTCCGGTACGTGCCAATGCTGGACTGGAGAGGACAGTCCGCATTCTGCTTTGCGGCCTTGGAGCTCGACGTGCTGGATGGATCTCCAAAGCACAACAAGGACTACTCCCACTACTACCAGTTAGAGAAGTGCCGAGTAATCAGTCCAATTGGAGCCTTGATTGTTTTATGTATATTATTTTGTTTAAATAATCAATCAGCTCGAGCTAAGACGATCAGAAGAGAGGCTTCAGGCACCAAGATCTACCTGAAGGAGGAAGGGCTCGCTAGGCTGCCTGCAGCTGTCACCAGAGCTAGCTGGCTAGCAGCAGCTGAACTTTCAGCTGTTCATTAGCAAATCGATCCTTGGTGGAGTCTCAGTATCAAACAGGAAAAACAGTGATGATGAGTCCAAACACCTGCTGAGCTTCAGACTGGATCTAAGTTCCTGCCAAATAACAGTTCAGTGGTTTGCACTCTTATCACTGTCAGACTCATTATCCAAGATCATTCCAAGCATTCTTCTTTCCCTCACAGTGCCTACATTACCCACAATGCACCTCCACTGCCAAACGTTAAGTTGAGGTGTATTTTTCCCTTACATTTGCAGGAGTCCTCACTAAGCTTGTTAGATTTGTGACATTACACCTGGTGTCCAAAAGCTCATGGAGATAACAGAGCAATCAGGAGCTCACAGGAATCCTCCCTGAAAGCAATGATTCCCCATTGACGGCTTCTACTGTGCACCAATGAGCCGCTCATCAAAGCTTCCATGTGGGCGTTGCTGCTTCCACGATGGCTCTGCAGAGCGACGTGGCCCTGAGTTTGCAGAGTCTGAAGTCAGTGCACTTAACCTTCCAATCAACTCTACAACCGCACGACCGAAAACACAGCAACACGTAAAAAGGTAAAGCTAAAAGCTATCGTACCTTTGCTCCACCTTGATGTCACTCTAGTGTTTCTGGGAGAGGATGCAGCCCTTTGCTGTCGTACGCTGAAATCTGCCGACGCTGAGAAATTTAAAACAACAAGTGCGTGTTACTCAAATGGGTCACACGTGTTTAACTGTGCAGGACCCACACCGCCATGGCGAGTAGGTCCTGTCATCACACAGACGGCCGCGTTGTTCATCAGTGGAAGATGAAGCTTGGGCAGCTTTCCTATAAATCCTGCATGAATCTAAGTGCAGGTTGTCCATTTAAATTTGAGTCTGTCAGGCACCTGTCACCCCGCCGGGAGCGATACCTCACCGCAAAGACAGAGCAGGGAAAACAATGCTGACAAGTGACACCGCCGAAAATATTTCACCACAGAGCAACAATTATTTAGCAGAGAGAACTAACAGACTGCAATTCAACATAAATGTGTGGCTGACAGGTGAAGGACCAATTTATTTGCACTGGCCATCATGTGCTCAAGTCGAAGCGTCACGTTACTCTGTAGGGACTGTAACACACGGCAAACCCTCAGAGGCACACTCAGAGACCCCGGCCGGTCTGACCTCTGTCTGATCATCCCACACTTCAGTCAGGAAGATCAATGCCCAGTTTGTCCTGCCAAGATTAGAGAGAAACTAAAGCGAGACCAAATCCACGTAAACCAGCACCATTCTGAACGATATTGAAGGTGAAAAAAATCCTGATAATATTTTTGCTCATCCTACGTCACACAGTGAGGCTCAAAGCTGAAACCGCAGAGTCGGCTTCAGAGCCTAACCCTAACCCAGCACGAGGTCATCCACGGTGCTCACCTGTACACCCAGGTCACAGCTGCAAACATCTGCACTCCTCTCAAACATCTGCACTCCTGTCATTTAGGGAGCATTAAAAATGCAAGGCTGCTATTGGTCCATTTACAAGGGTTTATTCTGCTTTATTTATATATTTATATGGTGCAAAGTGTAATACATGCTCTTTATCTGATTTCTGGTCAGTAAATATCTACTCACAGTGGCTCCATAATTGTGGCACCAGGTTGCATAACTGTCAAAATGTTATTGACAAAACAGTTCTGCATTTTAACACACACACACACCCACACACACCCACTCTCTCTCCGGGCTTCTGTGCTGCTTCAGTCCAGTCCTTTATGGAATATTTTCAGAGGAAGGTTTCATTAATTTGTGACGCCCTGCCCGATGAAGAGGACCTAACTCAGCGGATGAACCGTGTCGTCTCTACACGTAACCAACCAGCTTAAATTCTACATTTATTTTATTAGCAGCCACAAAACACATCATCTGTTGCCATGACTTTAGTTGAATCCACAAAAATGTCAAAGATAACAGTTCAACAGTCATAAAATACTCTTTGCACCAACAGAGAGCTATTAGCTGAAAACTTGCTGTATGTAACTGGACACGCGGAGGACAGAAGAAGAAGTGTGAGGCCTGTAAAACCATCCAAGAAACAAGAAAGCAGTCCAACACAGACCGGACACAGGACCTCGACAGAGAACAGAAGATCCACAGAAGAGCTTTGATGACCTCCAGGAAGCCTGGAGAACTGTTCCTGAAGGCTGCTTGAAGCAGTGACAGAAGGCTGCCTCAGAGAGTTCAGGCTGTGCTGGAGAATAGAGGTGGTCACGGTCAAGCTCGTTAGAACTGCACAAACTCCGTTTCGGCCTGCATGTCTGCATAATAATAATTCTCTGCACCCATTTTCCTAGCAGAACCTAAAGGACTGAAGGGTGACTCGAGACCTTTGCACAGCACTGTGAAAACCATAAAGCAGGGTCAGAGGGACCATAACTTCTTCACTGCTGCAGTCTGATATAGAATCAGGAAGCTTTTCTATATTTCCACATTTCCCTCTTTAAACTGTCTCCTCAAACCAATGAGACCTTCAAATATTTTCATTGCTTTAAAAAAGTCCTCAATAATTTATACAAATTGAAAGCTGTGAGGCGCTCGTGCAGCAAAACTAAAGTTTAGATTTCCTCCAACTTCTCAAAGACAGCGTTACATTAAATATCAACCTGATGACCTCCATGTGATATAAAAATGTAGCCTTCGTGCTGCTTTTCATTTGCAGCTTCTGCTGAATGCACATTAATTATATACTGTAAACTGCATGATTAGCACCAGTTTGGGGTCCAGTGCATCTCTCCATGTGAAATCAACACACAGCATTTATCCCACAGACACTGCAAAAACTTACAAAATAAAAGTTGCCCTGCAGAGGTTTCAGTGATGAAGCAGTCCTGCAGGTGTAGGGACGACTCCGAATGATCCTACAGGGCGTTTCTGGCTTCAAGAAGAGACAGAAGTATTGGGAAAAGCAGCCTGCTGCATGTCACACCCTGACCTGAGAGCGCAGCAGGAACGGGCACCGACATGTCGACGCTATGCTCTGGAGGTTGCATCATGAGGCTGGTGGGAAACTGTATCATTACCTGTTCCAAACAATCTGTACTTCTAAGTGTTCACACATCGATCCTAATTTCACTGTATTTTGTGCAATGCCGTTCATTCATTAAGGTCGGTTCTTCTGGAATCTTAGCCTCTAAAACAGGTACAACATCGTTGTTCCCTCTGAGCAGGAGGCAGCGTGACGGCTCAGACCGGGCTGTTTGTCTCTTAGCAGGATGATTCAAAACGTTATGAAGGATTTGTGCAAAGGTGGAGCTGAGCCCGACTCTGACAGATTAGGGTTTTGAGCTGATCCAGATCTGGACGCAGATCCAGGAATGTATGGAATATGAAGAACTGGCAGACATCATCTTGAGGTTCTCGTAAACATCACTAAATGATCTGGATGCAGACGTCCCTCTGCATAATAATGATGCAGTCTCAGGTTGTATCATTACTGCAAATGTGTTAATAGGTAGATGGATCTGAAATTAAGATCAACAGGACCCTGAGAGCCTTCATCAGGAGCTCAGTGGGGATGTGGAGAACAACGCTAGAGGCCAACTGTGCAAGTCACCATACAGTGTGGGATTTACCAAGGAGATGCTCTGTCCCCACTGCTGTTCTGCACAGGCCTGAAGCCCTCAGCCAGATCATCAGCAAGACCAAACGAGACATCGACTCACTGATCCGCACCACCAGGATCTACAGGAACGACATGGCATTCAATCCAGCACGTAACAGCAGCGTGCTAGCAGGCAGGGCATACATGGAACACCATAACCACAGCATACGGGAACATCTGTGCCGAGTATGGCCTGGAAGTCCCGAGGTCAGAATGGGACACGCCCCCAAGGGTGGTCGAGAATGAGCGAGCTAAGATCCTGTGGGACTTCCAGGTACAGACGGACAACAGCAGGTGATGCTGAGAGGATGAGGACGGTAACAGTGGTCCCCATGGTGATCACTCGGGACAGTGACCCCCAAACTGGGAGAATGGCTCCAGCAGATTCCAGGACAGACGTCCGAGATCTCTGTCCCACAGGGTGAGTGGGGAATTATATATATATATATAAATAAATGGTGGTATAACAACAACATTAAGAATAACAAGATAAACACTTTTTTATAACGTTGTGCTACTTATAATTAATTATCTTCAGCCTTGGGAGAGTTTGTCAGGTGTGCGATAATAACTGTTATTAAAGGATAATCAGATGCTCTGTGTGTTCGTTTTCAGTGGTCCACGCTGGATTGCTCGCAGTTTATATAGGTGGTGTTTCCTCTGAGCCCACCATCATCTCTGAAACTGAGCATGAGAAGCTGCCACTGTTCCTTCCAGAGGAGGACATCCTCATTAAAATATGCCAAGAAACACAAACAGTGGAATAAGTTGACTAAACCTACCAGGGGGGCCCAGGCTCAAAGGCAGCTGAGGCACTCATCTTTTAAGTTTAACATCATCAGCGCTGTCAAACGAGTCCTTTTTAGCCGCAGATTTTAAAGACAGTTCCGTTTAATGTTGCCTGAGTAGAAAATGTGTCGGAGCGACGCAGATGTATTCGGTTTGATGACAGCTCTCCCGGGGGACCTTGGTGTTATTGATTTGAAATTCACATCCAAGTCAAAGTTTGAATTCAGCCTTTTAAAGAAGAAAGTGAGATTTATTTTTTCATTCCGAGGCAGAACAATACCTACAGCCTGGACCGAGATACTTGCTTCACTCACAAAGAGGAAGATGATGTCAAAGCCATTTAGCTATAAAAGGTTTCAGTTTAGTCGACTTTCTGAGGAAATCTTGAAGCAAAACACGGCGGGATTGCCTCAGTACTGCTTACATCAACGCGCGTTTTTAAAGGTATCTGGAAGGGAAAAGACCAAGGCTCCATCCCAGGCTCTGCACCCTGTCCGGGTGCACACACACACACACACACACACACACACACACACGTGTCCTGTCAGCTGAATGCTGCTGGCCCATCCAGCCACCGATACAAGTATTAGTCGAGTAAATAAAATATGAGGAATTAGTTGATGTACAGCACCAGGTAACTGCCGTTTCGGAGATGTTGCGTCAGACTAGCCGGGCCTGAAGCGCTTTCACAAGGCTGTTTAACACGCACAAAGCACAAAGCAGAGACCCACACACTCGCCAAGAAACAATCTCACGTACACCGGCATTTTAAAGCCTCACAGCAGCAGAATGATGGAGACGCATAACGAGAGCAGCGCAGAGACACGAATATTAACAATAAATCTCACAGTGATTGAGCTGCAGCAGCAGATTCCATCAGTTACTTTGAGATGTGTAGCTTCGGTCTTAAAGGGCAGTCTGCATGCTTCGGGTAAACTTCATGATCAAAAATATTTTGCTTTCAACTTTTTTACAGATATTTCCCACACAACCATCCCACTCTGTGAAACATCCACGGAGGACTTCTAGGAATTCTAGAACTGAAGGTTCATTTTTTTACGCTCTGGTGAATGAACCCAGTTATGTGTATTTGTATGTTATGAGGAATGCACAGCAGTGCCGTCCCCCACCCCCTGTCCCACATACACTGACACAATGCCTCGTATTTTGGGTGCATTAGGTTTACGGGCCTCACAGGAAACATGCAGCTGACCCAAGGATGCGCCGGTACAACCCAAAGATGATCAGAGCTCAGCAGTTTTAACAGCGGGAATGCAGGAGTGCAGCGAGGCTCTCACATATGATCATAAAACACTTCATTACGGTCGATCCCGGGCCTTTCAGCCGTCTAGTTTGTGTGTCATTTGAATATTTGAGACACAAACATCCTGTTTTGTCCTAAAACAGATAAAACAGGAGTGGCCCCCCATTCTGTATAATGACAATAAAGGCATTCTATTCTATTCTGTTCCATTCTATTCTATTCTGTTCTATTCTATTCTGTTCTGTTCTGTTCAGATTACTGACACGTCTGACCCCTGATGTGATCCCCATTCCTTTGGTGAAGCTGAGGCTGCACTGTAAGGTTACTGTATAGGTGGCACAGGCCTAATGTTACTTATCTCTGCTGACACCAAAGTTATTACAGTCATTTTATTTATTTATTTATTGTTTTCACTTCAGTTCTTGTTAAAAATGTTACGTTTCAGTGGAGCTGATTTACCGGCTCAGCTCCTACCCTCACCTATGACCTCAAGCCTGAAAGGAGGAGACGGTGGATACAAACGGCAGAAATGAGCCTCCTCTGAAAGCTGTCCGGGCTCTCCCTCAGAGACGGGCTGAGGAGCTCGATCTCTCAGGAGGAGCTCAGAGGAGAGCCGCTGCTCGTCCACGCCGAGCGGAGCAAGCTGAGGTGTCTCAGACATATTTGATTCCCCGGAGAGGACCCGGGACAAACTGAGAGATTATGTCTCAGCGTCACGTCCACGAGCCACAGGAGGTGGTTGGGAGACGGAGGTCTGGACAGCTCTGCTTAGACTGGTGCCCCTGTGACCCAGACCCGGATAAGCAGGAGAAAATGGATCAATTGATGGAATGGTTCAGTGTCACTTTTAGTTTTTCTTTATCATGTAATGTGTGGGGCACAATTGAAGACGTTCCAGACTGTAAACTGATTGCACAAACAGCTGACACACAGTCAGAAGCAGTAGCAGCTGGAAATACTAGGAGGAAACAGTGGTACCAAAGAGGCCCATCACAGTGGCTGCAGGCTGCATCCATGCATGTGTGCTTGTATTTTTAGGGAGGTGCACATCAGTTTATGGTGAACCTACAGCACAAATACAGCATGCAGGTGCAACATGGACTACTGTACTGCATTCTACCAATCAAATCACTTTATTAAAACCACACACAGTCATGTTCACAGTGATATATGGTTTCAGGACCAAACATGTATTTCCTTGAGTGGCCCCCCAGCTGTGCATGCGTCCCTGAGACCTGTCCACAGTGCCCACTGCGTGATCCAGCCCACGATGGGTGGATGTGAGTGCTAAGGTGGCGGAGCTTGTTGCAAAGCAAAAACAACGACGTGGGTTCACTGCTCAAAGGTGCCTTCACCTGGCCATCCGGTCAAAAGTGTCCCTGACGTCATTCAGACAACGTAAAGGCTACTTGGCAGTAAAACGTTTGAACTCTAAAGGATCCTTGTGTAGCTATAACGCAGCGAAGCACACTTTTGTTACTTTGTAACTCACACGGATATGAAAACTGCTTCAACAACGTGGCGACGCCGAGACAAACGTGTCCAGCACGCAGCGAGAAACTAACTCATTCTTCGCAAACGGAAGTTTATGGGCGCTCTAAAGTCAAAGTAGCGACACGTTTCCCTTCAGATGGGGGCTCTGTGGGGGCTCTGGTGTCTTCCGCATTGCTCTGCAGTAAACCACTGTGCTAAATCCACGAGCCCGCAGAGACGCCCCGAGTCTCCTGCAGTCAAATGAGCCGCTTCACAGATCTGAACGTGTTTTCAGAGCTTGACTGAGTCCAGCTCGGCACCAGCTAGCGACAGTTAGCCCTCTTAGTATCCGCGGGTTACAGTCCTGCCGGCCCGGGCCGTGATACCGAGTCCACGCCCTCACTGTGAACCCGTCCGAGCTGCAGCAAAATCCAAACTACATCCCAACAAGGCCGAACAAAGTGAGCACGAACTGCCCCGGAGCCGGGTTATTACCAGCCACACGTCAAACTGCACCGGAAACCGCCCGTATGTTTAAAAAGCTGCGACGTACAGTTTCACTTACCTCGCTTTCTAGGAAATCTAACACCGGGGCTGAAATCCCACCAAAAAAGTGAAAACTACTTGATCCAAATTCTGGGAGAGTTGTAGGCAGTGACGTCACGCTGAAATTCCAGCTCGTCTGAGTCACATCAGAGGTTTGCCCATGTAAGGCAGCAGGCCAAAACAGCGCGGCCCTCAGTGCGCACACGGCTCTGTCCGTGCGCACACGGCTGCGTCCGTGCGCACAGCCGCGCGCTCCGCCAGCAAAGGTTTCTCCCCAAAAAAGTCTGCCAGCTCAGTACATGCTGGGATAACTGCAAGAGTAACGACACCTAAAAATTCAATGAAAGCAGAATCCAGGGACTTGGTGTCCAACATGTGGCCAGGGGGCCAGAACCGGCCCTCCAAATCCTGTCCAGTCCAACTGCTGTGAAGTTGAGGGTTTGCAGGTCAGAGGTCCAAACAAACGTGAGTTTGGAGCATCTGTGAGCTCCTGGCTCATTTCTGTGGAAGGCTGGGAGGGACATACAGTCATACTTTGAGAGGATCCATAGCAGCTAAAATTCAGTGCAGTAGTAAAAAAACAAAAGAAGGGAAAATAGCCATCATTGCCCAGTTATCCCTGGAAACTAAAGAGACAAACCTAAAGAAGACAAGATGAGCTGAAGTTACCTTTTTACATCTTCTCTCCTCTCTTTGACCTTCAGCAGGCCTCAGCCATATACTGTATATAAATGATGGGCGTGGCCATTGTGAGTTTTATTTGAGTTTTTTAGCTATCAGCTAATGCTAGCTAGCTTCATTATTCATTATTAATAATGAACTGTATGGATGCGGCACAGAAACCTGCTGATTAGTGCAAATGCAGAAGCCAATAAAAGCAGCCAGCCACATTGTTTGTCAGAGAATTCTATTAAAAATGCTCCAAAAGGCACCAGCTGCACTCAGTCCAGTTCAGTCGCTCCAATTAGAGGATTTGAGGACCAGCAAATGCCGTGTAATGCACCTGGAAGAACATCTCATAATTAACAAAGTTAATTAGTAATTAGAAAAATAGATTTGTCATCCGAGACATGTTGAGGCTTGGCTTTCAGAAGTAACGATCGGTACAGTTTCACCATCCTGTGAATGGTAAAGTAGCTCAAATATGTAATAATTACATTGCTCAAATGTAAAAGTGGAAAACACGCTCAGGCTGCCTTCTCTGGATCTGAGCTCATTTAAGGTGGACTGAGAGGAAAAACAGCCCTGAGATCTGACCAGTACAACCTGGTTTGTAATCAGCACACAGTGAGCATCCATGATGATATTAGCAAACATGATACGGTAGCATGCACATCTGTGAAGGCACCATTAGAGCTGAATAATATATACAGGTCTTAGTGCGAGGCATGAGGCCAATCAGAAAAGTCCTTTTTCAGGAAGTGCTTGCTTATTTCAGGAAGATGATGACAAACCACATTTTACACTTATTACAATACTGTGGGTCACATTTAACACAGTGGACGCCGATCAAAGTGCTGCACAGCAAGCAACAAAACAACCCCGAGAAGCACAGCAATGATTGAAATAAATACATTAATGAAGTTAAAAGACAAATAAAAACTACAGCTCCAGGTGTCTGCCCGCACTCCAGACCTGTCACTCACTCAAACCATTATCCAATATAACAAAATGCAAACAGGATGCCCTTAACTGTGGAGCAGCACAAATCCTATTCAAGCAAAACTGGGAAAATGTTTGTTTTCAGAAAAGCAGAACCGGGCTCGTCAGTTCCCGAAGGCTCACAGAGTGGTACTGAAACATGTAAATGTAACATGCTGCTGGGACTCATTTGGTGCGCTGTCCCTCTGATATTTTGCATTAAATATAAAGCTCAAATAATTTGCATCCTTTTACATGATATTCTTCATACTTCTGAAATACATTCTGGGTTAAACAGCCATGCAGAACCAGCAGGTCCACACAGGGAACCCTTTGCTTGTATCACAAACTCTCTTAAGCAGCCTCCTAAAGATTAGTGGGCAAAGGACTTTGCAAGGTGCTGCTTAAAAAGGAAGCAGCTCAGCAAGTTTCAGTCCTAACTTGGAGCACTCAACCAGTGAGGTGTGAATTGGTACATTTTATAATGTGAACAGATTCAAATTCAAACTCTGCGTGTTGTACGCTGCAGTGCCCCGCGTCCTGTCACGCACCGTCTGCAGTGTGGAACCGCGAGACTGAGCCGCAGCTCATTAGTGTCTGTGAATCTTTTCTTAACTAAGTTAACACCTTTGTGTAGAATAAATATTACTGATATATGACGAAATGTTGCTTACCATAACTCTAAGGCTGACAGTGGCAGACAGTAGTAATATAGTTCAGGTATAGTTTGCATGAGTGAAAAAGGCCTCACAGTGTTTCACACACTACTTCATGATTTCTGTGCTCAGTAATACGAGCTTCCTCTGTCATTTTCAGACGGCTGCACGCGTGTGTCTGTGCTCATGTTGGTTCGAGTTATGTGCATCATATCCCAGTTTACAGTGACAAAAACAACCACCTGTACCTGAAAAGGCTCACACTAGGCCCCACACAGTTTATATGAATGAAATAGTTATAATAGTTTATAATGAAATTAAAGATGGTTCTGCTCTATACAAGTCTTACACCATTTTTTAATGTTTTTATTTTTTGATAGTGACGTAGTGCAGTAACAGTTATTCTCCACCGTCCCCACGGCTGGTACAGAATGACCGAGCTGAGGTCCTGTGGGACTTCCAGAAATAAACGGACAAACTTGTGATGGCTAACCAGCCGGACATCGTGGTGCTGGAGGAAGGACGTAGAGATGGACGTAGCAAGACCAGGTGACGGCAACATTAGGAAGAAGGAACATGAGAAGCTGGATAAATACCAAAGAGGAGAGCTGGTAACAGTGGTCCCCGTGGTAATGGGAGCACTCGGGGCACTGACCCCCAAACTGGGAGAATGGCTCCGGCAGATTCCTGGAAGGACATCTGAGATCTCTGTCCAGAAGAGCGGCGCAGTCCTGGGAGCAGCTGAGATACTGCGCAGGACCCTGAAGCTCCCAGGCCTCTGGGAGAGGACCCCGAGCTTGGAGGACAAAGACCACCCACAGGGCGAGTGGGGATTTTTATACTATCATATACAACAATATATATGTTGTATATGATAGATATATTGTATCATATACAACAGTGTCCATGGTTACCGTAGATTGTTTTGAAGTTATTGTGCAGCAAATCAGCAGTTTTAATTCATTTATTTTCCAGCCTTCGTTTCAGCAGGAAGCCTCTGAGGATCAAACTCTTTACGAGAAACACCAAACCAGACAAATCTGTTTGATAACAGCTCACGACCCTGATCGAAAACACAAGCGCTTCACTGCAGTTTGGTTCTGGTTTCATTTCTAGACTCGGTTATTCTTTGCTCTTGATCTCCTCGCTGTAACTAACCTCTTTCATACATTTGACCCACAATGAAATATTGAAATGCAGAAAGTGTTAACACCTCTTGTTGTGGTTTATTTGGCAAAATTTCCATAATTTCCCTTCACTTTGATTTGCTATTGTATTAATACTGTGAGCAGCTATCCAGCCTTTGTGCATTCAGTTACAGGACATCAGAGTAACTCAGGTGTTAATATGGTTACCTTATTGAGTATGTTCCATTTTCACTGATCAACATCACATGATGACCACCTGCCTGGTGTTGTGTTTGCTGCCAAAGCCGCCCTGACCCTTCAAGCCATGGACTCCACCAGAGCCCTGAGGCTGTGCTGTGGTATCTGCACCGAGATGTTACCAACAGATCCTTTAAGTCCTGGAAGCTGTGAGGTGGGCCTCCATGGATCGGACATGTTTGTCCCACAGATGCTCGATTGGATTGAGATCTGGGGAATTTGGAGGCCAAGTCAACACCTCAGACTCGTTGTTGTGCTCCTCAAACCATACCTGAACCATGTTTGCTTTGTGGCAGGGAGCATCATCCTGCTGAAAGAGGCCATCAGGGAATACTGTTTCCATGAAAGGGTGTAGATCAGGGACTGTCAACTGGCGGCCCGCGGGCCGCATCCAGCCCACCAGAGCTTTCCATCTGGCCACCCACAGAGTACTGCTACATGCACTGTACGCCAATCAATCGTCATAACCTGTTAAATACCCGTCTCTGACTAGTATTAATCATCAAACACCTCCAACTGCAATTTCCCATTGCCCTTAAATGCCGCCATGTCCCGAGAACCAATCAGAATGCAAGCTCGGACTTCATGCATTTTCTGGCTACAGTGAGCAGCTTTTGTTGGTGGTGATCAGATTGTAAACACAGCTGAATGTGAATCTAACCTGGTTTTGTGTAGAAAAATGTTGGGCGATCAAACTTGTCTAACTAAAGGAAGTAAAAGTTGTAATGAGATTTCTGGCGGTGAACCTGCGGAAGCATCAATACTGAGCTACCGAGCGTACTCCCCGGCCTGCGTGGGTACATCGCTGCCTGCTTGCGGGTGACCAGATGGGGGCCTCGGCGTGTACCCGCATACGGTCACAGCCAAAAATGACCGTGCCTTCAATCACGCTGGGCAGAGGACAGACTGAAGGTTTTGCTAGTTTTGTCTCAAAACAAAAAAAAATTATTAAAAAGTAGGTAAATTATTTCATAACTTTTTGAAAAAGGGACCTCACCATTGCTTGTTAAATAAAATTACTAAAATTTACCATAAGATCCAGATTTTTTAAAAATGCTCTTTTAAAAGTAAAGTGTCCGATTTAGAAGGTTTTCCATCTCTCCATGTTTCTATATAAATATTAAAAAATCTACAAAAAACAAACAAAAAAAATGCCTTATAAAAAGTAGAGCATGCATAGATAAACTTGTTGCTCTCATGCAACATTTTATTGTTTTCTGTGCTCACTGTGCAAGACTTGCACATCACA
>JAVDPK010000663.1:369657-386693 GCA_034780415.1 Cichlasoma orientale
ATGCCCCCCCCCCCCCGGAAAAAACGAGGGATATAGGCGGGTGGTGGTGGTGGTGGGGTAGATAAGCAAAACAATGCTTGAGGTGATATTCAAATGTTTCCAGGACAGACTAATAATAAAGGGTAATCTAAATATTCATTTAGGAGCATATGTGTGTTTAATACACCTTGTACTGAGGCATAGCGAACAATAGTATTCTGCCCTTAGCTGTGTTTGCAGCTGTGACCTATAAATCCCATATCTGAGCATTTTGCCGTGTAGACATAAGCTTTACACTGCACAGGGAGGGAGCATTACAAAGGCAATAAGCAGCGATTTTACAACCCTGTAGCACAAAATACCCACCAAGGAAGGAAAAGGGGGTAAAACACTCTGGATCAAACCCAGTGTTTCGCAATTTGAAATTACCTTGTAGCTTATTGTTTGGAAACGTGTAAATACGTAGACATACCAGACCTTTCACTTAGAAACTATACTATTTAACTGCTTTGCTAAACACATTTTCTGGTAAATGTAATTGCCGGTGGGTGAAGAAAAGGGAAGCGTATTTGAAATGCTGGATTCACAGGGCTTTGGTATCAGTGTTTCAACCATTTAAAAAACTTGATTTGACATTTCAGGTTTATTTTTTATCTTTAATTGGTTTCTCCATCGGGTTTCTGGAAAATGACCATTATGTACTACATGTAAGCCTTTCAACTGAAGATTTTCTTTAGACTTTAGAATTAAGACTTTTAAATAACTATTAAACTTTAGACCCTTGGTCAGGACACCACCACCCCCACCCCCAGCATCACATTTTAGTTCAGTAGCCTGCACAGGGTCTTTTGTTTTGGAAATTGAACTGATTTTAATCAACTCTGTGCAAGTCAAGTACACAAGGCAATGACCCTTCAGTCTTACAGCGTGAACCCTAACAATAACTATGAGCAGCACTTGGTGACAGTAGGAAAGAAGAACTCACTTTTGACAGGAAACATTTTAAAATGACCAAATTATCATGGTTGGGAGATTTGTGTGCCCTAGTGAGCTATGTCATCAGGGGCAATTTTCCCCTATGCAGGGTCTCCCAATGCAAATTGGTTCTAGATGATGAGCCAGATGAAGAGCAACTCAGAAAAAAAAAAAAATTATGAAGAGGACACAAACAAGGGACAGGGTTATCAGGACCCCACCCTGGAGCCAGGTCTCATATGGACCCTCTACCCACAAGAGGCGCCATACAGGTTGGGTGTTATGCAAATTGGGTGGCGGCCTGCAACTGAGACGAGTGGTAGAAAATGTTTGGATGGAAACTACTAACAAAGCCAATCACAGGAAGGGGTCCATTATTAAATGCTAAACTTGTTTTTAACTAACCTTTAGTGAACAATTATTTGCTGTTGACAATGAAATTAAAACTATAAATGCTTACTAACTGGTAAATAATTGGTTTGCAAACCAGTTGCAACTTTACAATAATCTTCTAGACAGTGTTCATAGATGATGCTTATAAGGTTTGTTTTAAAGAGCATATAATAGGAAGCTGTGACTTTGAACCTTTCTGTTCGGTTAAGGTGTTTTTATTTCCCTCTTTCCCTGTGATGATGAAATATTAAGCAGCAATCCACTGTAAGTAATGAAAAGCTAATGTAGCAACTCCTGCAGGCTATTCATTGAGGTTTTGCAGACATGTGACCACTAACCACATGACATTAACTTATGTGCCTTTTTGGACATGTGACACTCAGGGTTATGATGTAGGATCAAATGAATGAGGCTCCAGTCATACGGGCCTAGAGAACAATCTGCAACAATCTGGCAACCACTGAGAAAAATGAGGAGAAAATGAGTATTCCCTGACCGGTTGCTGGCAGTTGCCGGAAAAATGATTGCCAAATCCCCCAGTCACACAAGCCTACAGACCAGTCAGTGACCTCTATCAACCACCTGTCCATACGTAAAAACGTGTATTCCCCAACCAGTTGGCAAAAACCTCCCTGTCATTGCTTTGGTTGCTAGCACATTGCTACAGTCGTAGCTTGAATGGAAGCAAACACAGTCCAGCTGCTCTCTGAGCTCTAGTGAAACTATGAGAAGTGCAACACAAACTGGAAATGGAGGCTGTTTACCTTCAAAGTAAAATCTGGACCCTTTGAAACATGTTGGCTTTTACTTTGAAGGTGAACTTTCTCCATTTCTGGTTCGTATCGCACAATATTAACTTGTACCACCACTGGGCAAGTACGTATTAAGTAAACTAAAGGCAACTGTGTCAATCTGGTAGCAACCAACGCAATCACTGGGAGGTTTTTGGTGCAACACCTTCTTTGTGACCAGTTTATCCCAGCGAGAGAATTTAAATTGCAACAAAAGCAAAAGACGAAGCCTTTAAACTATAAACATTAGTCTTTTCTCTAACATGCATGTCTAAAACTCTACCTGATCAGTGAACTCTTAAATGTGGAGATGGAGGGGGACCGAACTGCCCGCTTTTGTGAGTTTTCCTCCGGGGGTCCACAAGCAGGTCTGAACTCGGTTCAGGTTTTAGCAGCAGTCGCACCCTTTTCCACAGCAGCACTTGTGAGTGATAAAACAATACACACCTTTCACCATTAAACCACACTGCAGCCAGAAGCTCACAGCAGCAAACTCCCACAGGAGCAAGAGGGCTTCAATTATCACCACACACACACTTAAATGGCTCCACAGACACACACACAAACACACCATACCTCTTATATAGATACTGACACCAGTGCGGGTGTGTTTTCAGATTTTTTTTTCTCACATGACATATTTTCTTTTTTTTTTTGTCCAATTCCTGTCAGAATAAGCAGTCACATTTTTCAGTAAATATCTGGACCATGTGAACATTTGGAACAAAACTGGATCCCGTGGCATGCATCTCGCCGTGTGTGACTTGAATCTGAGTGAGTCCTTTGCTAGAGACAGTTGTTAGAAATGTTGGCATCCCGAGCCCGTGTTAGCAGGCAGGAAAACAAGAGACAACAAAAGGAAAGGAAGCCAAATAGCTGTTTCTACGGGTATTTAGGAAGATCCCACAATTTAGGAAAAACCCTGAAGAAACACAGTGCAGCTCGCGGCGGAAAAATATAACAAAAAAACAAGAAAATGTACTCAGGTATATAAAAGAAACAAAAATACTGCTTCATTCTTTGCTCAGAAAGGCAATAAAAAAATTCTAGAATCTTTTTACACAGCCTGATCTGAGTGAAAACATTCTCTCCTACAAATTCAGATACATGTTTTTTGGCATTTCGGCAGCTTCAAACTGATCCCTCTGATGTGGGTTACACCATTAAAAGATTTGATATGTGCCTGATTGGGGCATATTGTTCCATGATGGTCTTATTGAGCATAATCCATAATCATATGATACATGTCATACATCCACAGGCTCTGAGGTGACTGAAGCCATACTTAGAAACACGTTTACTACACCATGTAATCCAGATATGTGCCTACACAACTAACACACACACACACACAAAAAACTCTTCATGCCTAAGGTGTCTGCATCTGAAAAGCACAAACAAGTAAACAGTAGCTCATTAAGCTCATTAATGAAACACAGGAGCTGGCATACAGCAACAACAACAACAATAGCAAGGATGTAGTCGTCTTCCCAGCAACACAAAGAGGTCCACCTTGTCAGTCAATAGCCTTTGTGGTGCGTAGGCGTCCAGTTACAGATACCTCCCTGCTTTGGTCCCTTGCTGAAGGGGATCTGTTTCATAGCTAATCGACAATATTGACAAATATCATATGCTCTGAGATCGTAAACCCTGAACTGCACTTAACTCTTTGTATGGTCTGTGTGAAGGGTTCAGGATGATTTAGTATTCAGGCTCATGAGGGATTTCAGGTACATTAATGATGCTTAATATCACTTTAGTAATGAATGTCCATTTATCTACTCTCTTCTTAACGCACAAAAATTACCACCTGGTTTTATTTAAAAAAAAAAAAGTCATTCTTAACTATGCAGGCGTCCTAATGAGGAAAAAAATGATTTAATTAAAGGATCAAGTGAGCCCGTGAAGCTTTGAATAGAAACGTTAACAGTTGACTAAAAGTAATGGACAGACAATTAGAATAGAAAACCAAAAGGAATACATAAATGATTACGCTTGATAAGTAATGATCAAAAACTAAAAGAAAAAGAAGCTAAAATAGCAACTTAAAACTAATGCTAAATATTGTTAGCTAATGGGTAAACAGGTATAAATGTTAAAAATTATGTGCAAGAAGTTGGAATTGTTAAGCATAATATATAATTTATAGAAATCTCTTGCTTAACTGAATTTAGAGATATGTTTAGGAGTTGAAATTGTAAGGTAAAGGCATAGATATGGAATGGTTTGCTGAAGCATTTAGCCATCACCGAAGCTATCATCATGGATTAAAAAAATGAAAATGTTAGCTAAATATAATTGATCAACTATTACAATGGTTGGTTAAAAACTCAAAAGTTTGAAATTACTATAAAAAAATGTGGCAAGTAGTTAGCTCTGTTAAGCTAAAACGGTAGCGCGTGCATAACGGGCATGACCGCAGACACCTGTCTCTTGGATGGGTGTTCTGGAACGTACTTTTCGTTGTACAATGATAATAAAGTTAAACTATACATAAGAAGGTGAAACAGTTAGCTACATAAACTTAAAGTAACATAAAGTAAGGAAATTTGTGTTTGGTCGATTTGTTAACAATGCTTTCTAGCAATAAGTCTTACACTGTTGGAAAGCCTGTTTATTTCCCCTTAAATGGTGCCACATTTATAAGGAAAATGCAGAGGGTGTGGGTTGTCGGTTGTGTCCATGAAAAACTAACCATTAGCATCTGGAGTTATGAGCTAAATGTATAAATAAAAACCAGGGCGACAACAAATAAGATGAAACTAACATGAACGATAAAAAAAGAAATTGGTCATATTCTCCATAATAATGGTGGCACATAAAGACCCATAAAAGCTGCTTGGAATTAATTAGTGAGTTGGTGTTTTCTATTAGCAGGAATATTTTTAGCTGAACCATTTGTTATTCGTTTTGTTACCAGGACTTTTCGTTTGGTTGCATATTTTTCTTGTTTGATTGATATCATATTGTAGCTGTCTCTTTAAGCTAAACCCTTTAAATAAAAAACTGGACTTTTCATTGTTACTTCCATCTTCCCCAGTTACGTTTTTGGGAACATAACAGTTTGTTAACAGTTACGGGTCTAGATCCCGGACAAGCCCCCAAATTATTAGTTAGAGGCACAAAAAATAACAAATATTCCAAAAACACAGTAGCTAGTGCAACGATCAATCAAAAGTTGTAATCAAAAGTTTCAAATATTTATGATAATTGTGCAACTTGTGTTTGATTTGAAACAATGTGTAGTGTACACAAGTCCACTATATGAAACTGTACTAATATGAGTATCCCTACCTAGCTGAAGCTCATTTTGTCATACAGGATGCTTGTAAAATTTACCATACATATACAGTAGCTAGTACAATTTAGCTGCTAATACTTAACAAATAATGAGTTATTTCTCCGTAAAAGAAAAAAGTATTTTTAGCTCAATCTTTGTCAGTGTGAGCAGTAGGCTAATGCCAGATTGTGATGACTGTTGGGTACATTTAAAGTTAGTTCCTGTTAGAAAGAAGCAAGGGGGGGGGGGGGTTTGTTCCATGTCACAAATAAGAATTTTAACAACCTCCCCATCCATCATGAAAATGACAACATTGTTTATATCAGGGTTTTTCCTGCAGAGGTTATAAAAATTTTGGCACCTGTCTTAAACTCCCATCAAAGGAAAGACACCTAGACTGGAAAATATTTTAAGTGGAGTTTAATTTGCTCAAGCTTAAATATATTTTTGTTCATAAAATGACCAAAGTAGCCTTAACTAAAGGCAAACCAATCGTGGTTATGTGCATGGTTACCCCCAAAGGTCCGTTTTGAGCCAGGAAAAATGACATTACTAATAAGTTTAAACCATAAACACTTTAAAATGTATAACCTGCTGCTCACCTGAGCTTCTTCTCACTTCCAGAGGTCAGATGACTGTTGACAAAGCCAAAAGATGTCCCATTGAACATGAAGGACACTCCCACTGCTCCCTTGTTTCCTATAAATCAAACCAGTGAGCAGTGATGGGTAATTTTTCAGTGACCGTTTATGACCAGGCATTAAATGCCTCGAGGAGAAGTGGAACTGCTTACCCAAAGTGTTGGCGATCCCCGTCTTCACACTGTCTGAAAAAACATGAGAGATCCTGTTTTCGTGCTCAGGCTTGGCCAGGACCACGATCCGAATGTTCCACAGTGTGTGAATCGCCACCTGGATGTTTGCAGATGTTTAGATCATTTGATGCACTGATGCTCTGCGTCTGCTGTAACATATCACAGCTACTCACCTGTTTAAAGCTAATGTTTGTGATGTTCCTCAGGATGCCTTTCACTGTCTCTGCCCATTCTCGCTCGCCCAAAGGGTCCTCCTGAGTCCCGATGACATAAAAATCGTGTGGAATATGATCGGCGGTGTCGTCCTGTGTCTTCCCTTGGCCCTTACATTGAAACCAGGAGTTGATGTTGGAAGGAGGACTGGCATTTCCTGTGGGTTTGTGGATCAGTTTTTATATTAGAAGCAGTTAATCCAAATTCATTGAGAACTGAGTACTGTGTGGCATCACTGTTACCCATGTTCCAGGTGCCAACAAACACCGTGATCATGTCTGGTTCAGGCTTTTCTGAGTGCTTGTTCTTCATTAGTTGGAGCAGCTGACAGAAGCCTTCTCTTTTCTGAACTCACAAGATAAAAAACATCAAATTTGATGAACTGCATATGACTGAGGCCAAAATAAGAAGCATCAGGTTTAAAAAGACGTTTACCTTCGTGTCATCAAACACAAACTCCTTACGCAAAACCTTCTCTTTCTCCGTCTCCACCACGATGACGAGCTTGGCGTGCATTTTCTGGGATTTCACCAACTGCAGGACTGAAGGATGATCACAGTGCTCTTTTGAGATGATTGCTTTTGATGGTTTAAAGCAGTTCTTAAAAATAATTTGTTTTCACACGTGCCATTTTACACTCGTAGCAGAGAAGGTGCAACGTCCAGGGCCGAAAAACGGAGCACAAACTCTGCAGTTCCTCTAATGAGGCTGCCTCAAGAAGCAAGGCAGTCCTCATAGACTCCCATGTTAAAATGCCAACCTTTGGTCTCTGTGGATCATTTTCCACTTTTCCCCCTTCATAGCAACTCTGATGAGGTGATTTATTTTCTAAATTAACTCCTCCATCTGTATACTTGAGTTTGGCTGCTTTGATTGTGCAGTCGCTCTCTGCCAGGCTTCACCTTCGCTAACTGGATCATTCTGAGAAACTAATAAACAGATACGTTTGTCACATCCTTTCAGTTCATGAATGCAGCTCATTACCAAACTTGTAACATGGCCATCCTCTTCAAAAAAGGTCACTGATGGGTGGATGGATGGGTGGATGGATGGATGGGTGGATGGATGGATTAAGTTGTGATTCTACATTGCCCATAGGTGTGAATGGTTTGTCTTTCTGTCTTGGCCCTGTGACCCACTGGCGACCTGTTCAGGTGGTACCCTTCCTCTCACCCTATAGCTGTTGGGAAAGGCTCCAGAAGTTGCATGCACTTCTTTATTGCTGAGTTCGTGGCCTCCAGGACCAGTGCTACTGAAAGTATGACCTGAAGACATTTTCCTGAGCTTTAGAAACCCAAGGGCGTTATTATTTAGAATTAGAAGGTGATTCATTTGAAAAGTGTAAACAACTTTAGCTTAGGGCCGTGAGACACTGGTGCCTATCTCATAGGCTGAAAGGTGGGGTAGACCTGGGCAGGATCCCAGTCCAACACACATTGACCTGCAACCAACTAGAGTCTTGGTTACTGTGAAGAACCAAGCGTATGTCCCTGATCGGTGGACCCACATGTGCAAAATCATGGATCTCAGTAGAAGTTCTGGTTTGATGAACTTTGGCTTGAACTGTACTCACCTTTGTGAACCGAGCCGATCACAGCTCACTGCTACTTTACTATGAAAAATTCACAAGCACTTTTCTGTTTTTCAGGGCTCAAATTTAGCCAAATAAATAGTTACTAGAAGCTCAAATGAAAAACAAGAAAAATCGTACTGGAATTACAAATGACTCAAAGATAAAGGCCGGGGGCAAAAACGGCGTATTCACTGGCAAAACAGAAACTCTGTAAAAGTTGTGGCGAACACTATAAGCACTGCAGGCTCATTACAGCAAAATAGTGTGAACGCTCAGGTTAACACCTTTGTTTTTCTACTGTAATGTGAATTTTATTACAATCCTTCCAGCGGTCCTCAAAATTCAACACCAGAAATGAAGATAAAAGGGATCACAAAAGTCAGATATTGTGCCAAAGCAAGAGTTTGAGCTGGAAATAAGCCCACAGAGTCCTTACTCTTATTGTGCACAAAGTATTTGTCTTCAGGTCCATCTTTTGACTTCTTAAAGTACAGCTTCCCACTTTCAACATCCACTTTCAGGAACATCTTTGTGGAAATACCGAGAGATTCTTGCTTGACCTGCCGGTGAAAGGAAACCGATCAAATCAAAAAACGCAGACATTTTATTTAATGATATAATATTTAGAGAAGCATTTAGAGAAGCACCTCAAACGTGACGACTGGTATGAGGGAGTTCCTTGGAGCTGCATCAAATCCAACGGACTCAAACACAGAACCTTTAACCTGAAAAAAGGAGGAGTCCTTTGTAACATCTACCTGCCGTTCTCTGTTATCCTGTAACAAGGGGCACGGGGCAGCACTGTACCTTATCTTCTATTGAGTAGAGCAGCTTTGTTAGGTGCTCGAGCCTATAGGACACTGGCTGACCTGAGTCGGAAGAACCCTGAAAAGAAAGAAGGAATTTAAGAGAAGAGTGGCTTTTTATGTGTGCTGATAGTAATACTGCAAAGGATCATGGGTGCCACCAACCTGTTTGGGTCCAATCCCCGGAGAGAGCTGTTGGTCCAGCGTTTTGTGAAAGACCTCCAGAGTTGGCATGATGCGGGAAATTTCACTGCATCCCAAAAAAGATCAGAGCACGGTTCAGTCAGCCCAGTCAAGTGGATCTAATACTACACAATACTATCAGCTGGACGCTGTACCTGTTCAGGTTCTTGCACACTGCCATGACAAGCTTCTTGAGGCCCGGCAGGTTAGGGTTACCGTTTTGTGCTTGTTCAGCATCCAGGCAGATTGAAGTCCTGAAGTATTCTTGGATGGCTATTTGATGCTCTTCTGGTAAGCTGGAGATGCAACACAAGAGCTCTTTAAATCAACACATTTCTCACCTCAGAATTCGTTTTGGAAAGTTTGGTGCCAGACTTCGATTTTTATAGTGACATAGGTGCCATAGATGCTGTAGGTATACTGGGCAGTTACACCAACATGTATCATGGCATCCGTAACTACAACTAGCTGTGCAACTGTTGGTAAATGTGACCATACACAGTTAAGTCCATGTGCTGCAGTCTCGCCAGGTACGTGTCTGATATGGATTTGGAGGCTTGCTCTGAAGTCTTGGCATCAGCGTCCTTCACATCGAGCGGGATGTTTCTGGGTGGGAGCTGCGGGGGGAGACTGTTCGGCTCTGCAGACATAAAGTATGTTTAGGATGAGCAACGTTTTCTCTTTCACATCGTAACCACTAAACGGGCAAAGGGAAGCTTTTGACCTGGTTCCTCCTCGACCTCCTCCTCCCTCTGCACAGAGTACTGCAGATGTGTGACCAGACCCATGTTGGGGCTGTAATACGCCTCCACCAGCTCAGGTAGCATAACGAAGAACCTAATAGGCACTCCTTCAGATGCCTGCAGAGCAGATAACAGCAAAAAACTGATTTTTAGAAACAAAAGAAGGCCCTAAGATGCCACGTGTTGTTGTTCTGAAGGAGCTTTTTTTGCCCTTTGTTACCAAAGCAGGTGACATAACCTTTATGTGTTACTTCCCACATGACGTCAGACATGTCTGCGTCTGCGTCTGTGGTGATTTCCAGCTGCAGTCATGACACCAGTTGCATTTTCTAAGAAGCTCTTTAGTGATTTCACCATTTATTTCATCTAAAAGAGCAAATTATAGCCCATAAATCATTTTACATGCCTGCTGCTCCGTCTTCAGAATTACAGTAGTTACAGAAAGCGGTTTTAACACTATGTTCCTTTCAATGAGTTTGCTTTCTCCATATTTTAGTCACCAGTTCGTTTAGCCTTGCGTGCATGTGGTAAACATTTATTCTGAAACTTGCAGTCATTTGGTGGTTACAGTATTTTAAGGCTGTAGCGTCAAACTAAACTGCACTATTAACTGTATCTGCACAGCTGCACATTATTGCCTCGTTGAACAGTTTTGGGGGTTTTTAAGCAGGAAATGGCCACATTTTACCTGACACACACGCCACCAATGAGACGGTGACGGTGCTGACGCTGTCTGAGGCCACGGGTTTGTGCAGCCGTTGCATATAAAATGCATTCATGCCTGCCAGTTCAGAAATCAGTCAAGCTGTTTAGTGTCATTGGCACATATTGTTTGCTCTTTATCTAAAACAATAAGGAGCTTATACCCTGTTAAATCTTCCTTTCGGGCACCCAAAAACAAATTCTAATCTTTTAAAACTGCAAAGGTGACGATGCACATAAAGCATCTGCTGGCCTGCAGACCAAATTCAGCCTCGCTTTTATCGTTACCAACTCATTTACTGCCAAACTCTCAGTTCCTGCTTCAGTTTCTTCATTGTCTCATGTAAGGAAGGTCGGCGATGGCAGACAGAACAGAAGTGATGAGCAGGCATTTGTCACAAAATCCCCTTTTGCTGAAATATGGAGTCTATTTGATAGAATTTTAAATGGTAGTGAATACAGACAGACTGGGTCTAACTGAGGTTTTTGTGGCTTTGAGCTTCATTTCAGTGTGACAGTTCACATCTGCGTGAATCTGACATTCTCAGACCTGTAAATTAGTGTCAGTGTAGCTTAGTTACATTTGGTGTAAGAAGACTATTTCACATACAGTGTGCACAGCGTGTGTAAGCAGCTCTGAGACTTTGTGCTGAAATCTGCATTCTCTCATGTAATTCAATTCAATTCAGTTCAACTTTATTTATATAGCGCCAATTCACAACAAACAGTCCCCTCAAGGCGCTTTGTATTGTAGGTAAAGACCCTTCAATACTGCAGAGAAAACCCAGCAGTCACAACGACCCCCTATGAGCAGCACTTGGTGACGGTGGGGAGGAAAAACTCCCTTTTAACAGGAAGAACCCTCCAGCAGAACCAGGCTCAGGGAGGGGCAGCCATCTGCCGCGACCGGCTGGGGCTGTAACAGTGATGACGTGATGATGCTTATTATTATTATTATTAATAATAATATTATTATTATTATTAATACATAAGCGTGCCAGCGTGCTCATATCTGCAGACTGATTGTGGGTATTTGGTCAGATTGAAATGTAACCAGGAGGTATCAGGGAGCATGAATGTGTTCATTAAATTTCATGCTAATCCATCTGATAACTGTGGAGACATCACTCACACACACACACACACACACACACACACACACACACACACACACACACACACACACACACACACACACACACACGGTTTCATAGAGCAGCATGAATGTCATTTATTCATCTCTCCTGATGTTGTTAAGATGTTTCAGTCTGGCTCAAAGTGGTGGATGGGTTAGTACGAGTGTGGGTTTACTTCTTAAATTAGGCTACAGCTGAGCATTAAACCAGCAGTGCATGACTAATATCGCTGATCATATAACAGAAATATCCTTTCATCTCCACAATAACTCATCTGCATTTGGACCAGAGCGAGTGTCAAACTGAACCCACCTGTACAGAGAGTTTCTTGTCTTCATTTGGCAGGATTCTGTATGTGTACACACAGTTCTGGTATCTGTGGATCAAATACATGCAAATGTCTGTCGGCATGAATGGAAGGTTCAGAAATAAGTGGATCAGAATCATTTTTAAATGAAGGTTACCCAATGAAAGATGATGTGCGCAGGGGAAAGGGTGGTGCTTCGTGGCTGCACTGTATGCAAATAAAAGGGAACTAGTCTTGTGTTGCAGTGCGTATGTGCAAAAAAAAAAAGCAATGTGATGCGGTGAGAGGGCGATAAGGAACTTTAAATAATAACTGGGCTATGGTTATTCTGCACAAATACCTATGTTTGGACCTGTGTTTCCAATAACAGCCCTATCATGACGTTTCCATAGCTGCAGCTGCATGTTGTGAAAGTGTAATGAAGGAGAAACTCGAAGCATATGAATCATTTTAAAATCACCTGTCGCTGCACGCGCAGTAGTAAAAAGAGACAATAACTTACAAAACGCAGAGGGCATACGCTCCCTGTATGGACTCACTGTCCCGGATGAGGAAGCTTCCATCTCTCGCTGCTTTAGAAAGTAGATCCTCAGCTTTGGATCGAGTTATATTGCCATGGTACCAAGGTTGATAACTTGGCATCCTGTTTCTCACCCACGAGCCCAAACTCAGGAGCTTTGCATCTGAGCTCAAAAAAATGATCCCGGCAAACCGAAGTAGACTCAAATTTTCTTTTTGGCTATTTTCATCTTCTCACGGTGCATACTTTTAAGTTCTTTCTTTCACTTGTTCATCCTCTGCCTCCGCAAGTTGTAAAAGGAAGCTGCTACTAGCTCGGCTCTGAACTTCCTCATTTAGAGAGAGGAGGGCCCTGGTGTCTTCACTCTGCCTCCTCTTTAACACAGCCACACGCTATAAAATGGAAATACAGACTTTTGCTTGCACAGTAAAAATCCTTATCACCTTACACTGATGATTAACCAGCACATGGAACCCTTTGGTTTGCTTGTTCGAGTCAACTCTCAGAAAGTAGTGAACGTATATGTAAAAGCTCGAGCTAATAGAAGTGAAAAGAGGAAGTAAAAAAAAGGACAACCATGACGATTGTGAGTTGTTACAGGAAGGGATTTTACTGGATGGATCTGCTTTAAAACATGAGCACCAAAAAAAGAAAAAAGCTCGATTTCAAACATACAAATTTTGTCCTCTGAGCGAAAATAAAAAGTGCTTCACGTTCGCCCTGCGTGCTGCCTTCCTTCTTTGAACCATGTGATAGGAATCAGGGGAGCATGGGGGTTTTCTACAATATATACATTCAGGAAATACAAGTTAAAGTGGTTTGCCATGTTCATGTGATGGACAGGAAGTCTTGCAGAAATAAGAGGAGGAAAATGAGCAGCTCACAAACCACAACATGTCACATGATATGAAAAGAGAACTACACGTTGAGAAGTGACTGCAGCCTCAGAGGTTTCTGTCCCTGCGCTTGAAATAGGTTTAGCACTTTCACGGCGGGCGCGTCAACGCCCCAGACGTCAAGGACATGAAATCACGTTGAGTTCGTGCAGTTTTTGGGCGACAAACAGATGATCTCCAAAAAAAGAGAGGAGGACGCGTCACACAACTGCTGCTGCAGTGAACCACACAAGTTAAAGTCACACACAAGATTCACGACACATTTTTCACACCTTACATTTGATCAAACTGTAAAATAGAAGAATAGTTAATAGCTTGTCATGCAGCGGTGCAACAGAAATGCATAGCCTTATATGAGAGTTAAGATACTGAAGGGTGAAAATCACATTTACAGCAGAGATTTGTCGAGCATAAGCAGAGTAAACGTACACTAACTGTGTGTGTCCTCACCGAGAGCTGCAGAAATGCATGATGGGCGATATTTTGTCAGGAAAATGACTTTTTGTTTGTTCCACAGGGAAATATGTAAGAGCAGTGGACACACGTCTTCAAAGCAACTGTTACCAGTTTCATTGGGTTTGCACTGCAGTGTGGTTTTTGTGCTGTCTTCGTTAGTGTGACTGTAGAATGACAGCGTGTCTGATCTGGACCGCTGGACTGTGTTTTTATGCTATTGGAGCATTTCTGATGGATTATCTGACAAATGAGGTGGATCGCTGAGCTTCAGTTCTGGTGAATGAAATTCAAGTTTTTTATTCATCTGTTACTTAATTGCCACTAATTAGCAGATTTGTGTGTCTGTCCGTGGCACCCACACGATTTATGGATGCAGCTAACCAACTTAGCACTTCACCTGCTTATTCTAATGCATGTGGCTCCAAAACCCTAACAGCATGCTAATGCTGAGTCTTCAGTGGGTGACAGCACAGTGATCACGTCCATCTTTTACAGTCTGTGGCTGCAGTGGTGCTCTGGGTTAACACAAGTGTGCTATCATACAATGAAAATGCTAACATGCTAACATATGAAACATAATATTTACCCTGTTTAGCTTCCCAGATTAGCACATGAGCATTCTAGTAGTTTTTGCTAATTAGCACTAAACAGTAATTTTCTGTCTGTTTGGCCTGAAACTAAACAGCTGATCACAGAGATCACATTTCACTTACATATTTGATGAGCCACACAGCAAGTCATGCCTAAGACACCACAGATAAAAAGGTACTGATGATAAACTGATGCATATATATCATCATCAGCTATTTAATTTGGCTTAGAATAAAACAAACAGCAGGAAATATGCACTCAAAGTTGACTGTGGATGTATTGCTCACTGTTTTGGTTTTCCAAAAAGTAGGCTGAACGATTAGCACTCAGTACTTTATATAATACGATATAACAGAGTCAGTTTTTTGTTTCATGTCTGGAACACGACAGCTGTTATTTTTAGGCAAACTTTTTTATTAAACCCTGCTCAAACCGACCGAGTCCAGACCCCGGCAGGAGGAGGACACACACTCGAGTCCCACGGTAGCAGAATTTGGATGAATGTGGACCAATAAAGACTTTTAATTAACCAGAAGCTTCAATAAATCATGGAAGGTGTCGCTAACCAGGACAGCTTGTCTGTCTTATGCCGGCGGCATTAAAAAGCAGGGGCACAGCTCAGCAGCTGCCCTCTCCGTGCCTCCAGTTTATTTACAAAAGTGATGTCAGTTTGATTTTAGGGATTTGGTGGGAATGGTGTGGGGGTGTCACCAGAACTTTTGGTTCGGCAGCACCGACAGCCAAAGGGTCATCGAGCCGAAGCTGGTTGTGTTGGAAAAGTCTGCTCAGGGTTCTGAATCGAGTTCCTCAGAACTCGGACTTGGCGCTCACAGAGCTCTCGTGCGTTCCCTTTAACTCTCCGCTGGTAGCCCCTGACATCCCTGCATGATCTTTACAAAACAAGCGCCAGAGCGTGCTGCGGAACTTCTCCGCCCCAAACAGGTAGACCAGCGGGTCCATGGCACCGTTCAGGCAGGTGAGGCAGGAGGTGAGGCGGTTGGCCAGGCTCAGGCCTCTGCGTGTTTGGCAGGAGACGTCAGGGTGGCTGTAGCCCAGGATGAAGGTGGCCCTGCTCATGTGGTAAGGCAGGAAACAGACCACGTAGATGAGCATGACCAGGCCAATGGTGCGCAGGGCCCTCAGCTTGAGCGCTGGCTCCAACCTGGAGCCCCGGTGCAGGCTGTGGATGATGAGGAGGTAACAGGACAGAGTGGCAAGGAAAGGTGGCGTGAAGGCGACAGCCAATGAAATCAGAGCGTTGCGCGAGGCCTTCTCTCTGTATAGCTGCAAACACACTGTCATGTTGTCCACCTGAGCAGTCTGATGGGTGACCAGCAGCGGTGCCATGGAGACAGTGACCAAGACCCACAGAGAGAAGCTGATGATGTGAGCGTAGCGAGCTCGACGAACCTTCAGCGACCTCACAGCGTGGACCACGGCCAGGTATCGATCCCCCGCCACGCAGGCCAGGAAGTACAGGCTGGCGTACATGTTGACATAAAACAAAAAGCCCACCACCCTGCAGGGCACCTCGCCCAAGGGCCAGTGGCCCCCTGTAAAGTGGTAGGTGGCCCTGAGTGGGAGGATGATGACGTACGATAGGTCTGCCACAGCCAGATGAATGAGGAAGACGTTAGCTGGAGAGGAAACGCCACGCTGGTGAGAGAAGATCCAGAGGGCCAAACTGTTGCCGCTCAGCGCCAGGACGAAAACCACGAGGTAGAACCATCCGAACAGCTGGTTTTCCATCGTAGTCTCCACCGCCGCGCAGCTCTCTGACGAGTGATTGGACGGCAGCTGCGCTGTAGCAGACTCCATTTTGGTGGCTGTGGAGACAGAAAACATTATGATTATCATTAAAGCAGTCGTGCAGATGTTTTTATCTCAAGAAGGTAACCGCAGATGTTCAGCACAGATAAGAACAGGTCTATTTATACACTGCAGCGTGGTCAGACCTGCGTTTGAGTCCTTTTGATTCTTTTTAAGTTTGTTGTTAGTATTCAGACAGCAAATGACCCCAGTGACAGGAACACCCCCCCCCCCACACACACACACACAGGCAGGTTTCCAGCCTATAACTGCCTCATTGTGACCACTACAAGTATTAGACTTCCTCTAAAAACGGTAAGGCCAGGAAGTGAGACCGAGCCATTAAAGTTTTCTTCAGTCTGATCTGAGCAGACCTTAACCCTTTGATGCACAACATAGGTCAAAAATGACTCGCATTCATTTTCCTGGTTATTCCATGGTGACTGAGTTTTTCTTATCTCCATCTTTTGAAATCAATTTATTTTATGATTGAATATTCCAAGTTTTCTTTAAATATCTTGTTTTTAATTACCACAGATCATTAATTTATTTTTATATTTCCTACTTTATGAACAAAAATACTTTTTATATTACTACACATGGGTCATCCAACTGTGATTTAAAATTAACTGTCTCAATAGTATAATAAAAAATGTTTCAAGTAATTACTTTAGCAGTGAATGTGGCCAAACAGTTATTTATTTAATATTTGCAACATGTTTGTCATTTTGTCACAAATACACATACCTCCTGATAACAGATAACAGATATTGAACTTAACTTTATCTGTGGTTTAACAACTGTAAACTGGTGAAATGTGACCAAACAAAATAAAACACAATTGAACACATCACTAGAACACAAACTGC
>JAVDPK010000663.1:390838-408828 GCA_034780415.1 Cichlasoma orientale
ATTGGGCCCCCCCCCCCCCCCCCCCCCCCCCCCGTTGTTCGGCTGCTCCACTTTGTGATGAGTCTTGTTCCCCCCGAAGCCAAAACATTTCCTTGTGCGAGTGCACGCCATCGTAAATTTATCATTCTTCTTACTGCTGGCAGGGTTGGCTCAATAAAACGTGCTTTTGCTGCCCAGTGAAAGCGTTTAATAGAGAACGAGATGCTTTCATTATAAACAATAATTCAGCCTTTGTGTGAAGCTGTGGAGTTTTCACAAAGTCAGCCTCACACATGTAAACAAACTGTGTTTATCAACAGAGATCAGAGTCCTGCCTTAGCCCGGACACATCCAAAAACAAAGTTCATCAACTCAAGAACTTCTAGAACCAAAATAACCTCCATTGTTCAAACGAACTTTGAACCGGGTCTGGGCTTTCTTCAGCTTACCGTTTATTTTTTATGGTAACTGTTTCAGTTGTTCAGAACTGTTAGCTTTGCTATCCGCTCACTGCCTTTAGCGCTCCTTCATTTTACAGCTATCATTTTCAGCTGCTCATATTTAGCTCCAAACCTGACAGCAATGCACAGCGTGAAATATGGCCGCTGCTTGCAGCTCTGCAAAAAGAGCCTGAAACCCGGGTTCTATTTACTGGCCACCAGGGGGCGATAGCTGTGGTTGCGCAAAGCCTTGTGGTCCTGTAGAAGTCAACCCTGAGCTCTTTAATAAACACCTCCCTGCTCGGTTTATAGTCCCAGCCCCTCATTTTGGGTCACGCTGGATGAAATTAAGGTCATTGTAGAAAGGAAGGGAGGATTATCTGGAGTATGTTTCATAGTCAGCTGCTCCCCTCTGTCATCACCTCCGTTCATCTCAAGGCTTCAGAATGGGACTGCAGAAAGCAGTGAGTGATGTCACGGTAACCACGTCCATCTTTTAAAAGAAGGTGGCGTCTGTGTCCCCGATGGGGATGATGCTGTGCATCGGTCAGTCATTCTCAAAGGGTCATGACAGGCGGCGCAAGTGACCTGGGAGAAAACATGGAACTAATGTTTAACATCGGAATAATTTTCACGGTGGAACAGAGAAATTCACCTCGGTTACGTTAGCACAGCAACTAGCAACAAATATAGCGAGTTTTTCCGGTGACTTTGGCAACATTTGGAGACAGCCGCGAATTTACACAGAGCTCCTGTACCGCATCATCAGGGTAGCCACTTTTGAGACAGCTGCCAGCAGGTATTGAAGAGGGGTATGAAAATAATAATGATGGGAAAGTGTGAGAACCTCTGGCACGGGTCAAATGCTGTGAAAACCTCACAGGTGGTGTTCGTTGTTTTTAACACTGTTTCACTTCAGTGCTCTGCACAGCTGGCTGAACCACAAACCTGCTGCTCCACATGTTTGCGACACTGCCCCCTGGTGACCGGGTTAAGCTCCCCGTAGGCCCAGCCACGGTCCCTTTGATCAGAATTTTAACTCCTTATTCTGCATTCTCGGCCACAGACAGTCGGGCGGATGGACGAAGCTTCAGAAATATGAAGCTGATGGCTTTATGGTTCATGAAGGCCACAGACGGTGATAGCTGTGGTCTGCGGGGAAACGGCTCTCTGACCTCCGGACGCTTTCCTGCTCAGTTTATGGTCTCAGTCACTCATTTCGGGTCACGCTGACTCAAATATTAAGTCTATTTTGTAACTCTTGGTGTGCTCATTGGCTGCTGACTTGCTGCCAGCTCACTGCTTTTATTCAGCTCACAGGTTTACAGAGGTCTACAGAGGAGCTGATGAGCTGCTGTTAGCTGGAAACAGTTCTTTAAAGCATTCATGTAAACAGACATAAACTTGACATGAAGGTAAAATCATTTCAAAGATTTACTTTCTATTCTTCTAAACATGGCAGATGGACTGGTTCTTAAACAGCACTTTGGTACTCTAGCTGAGCAAGCACTGTTTTCTCTATCAAAGTGCTTCCTTTCTAACATTCACTCTGACGGCTGCATCGGAGAGCAACTCGGGGTTCAGTATCTTACCCAAGGATACTTTGGCATGCGGACTGGAGCTCCTGCTGCTCGACCTCCTGAACCACAGCCTCCCTGTGAGATGAGCTCACTTAACGGTTTTTAAACTTCTAATGACCTCGTGGAGCCGGTTTGACGCGACGCCAGCGAAGCTTCAAAAGACGTGTAAACAAAATCTGATTTGATCATTTTCCAAAAAGCATTTTCTGAGTCACTTTGTTCATTTGTTGGAGAAAGAAACACTGGATGTAAATCTGCTTACAAGAAACTCTTTAATGTTTTGAAGTTGGGTTGGGGTAACCTCAGGTCTAAACCACAAACATGAACCCATCCAAACAACACGTCCTGTGCACAGAGATGATGCACAGAGATGAAGTGTGACAGATAAAATAATCCAGGCTTTGAGCCTAAAGAAAACGCCTCATGGATGCAGCGCACCTGAACTGGAATCATATGTCACACAAATGTACTGAAACTCACATTTACACAAGCAGAACAAATCGTATTAAAGTCTTCGGCTCCGGGTTCATTCGTTTACCATATTGCTTTATGGTTATTTTGGTTCTGAATACAAAGACATGCTCATGAATCATTAAAAAGTCCAAAGAGACCAATAACTTCTGATTATCTGCAGCTGCTTAGTTTCATGCAATAATTCAGCTTTTTTTTAAAGAAAACACAAAATCTGATTTCCGGTCCAAAAACAGAAGCGCTGCGTGTTCACGCTGCAGCCACAGACGCGCGGCACGCTCTCTCCGCTCGCGCCGCCGACTTCAGATGTCAAAGCGGCGGCTCCTGGTTTGCACGGCCTTCCTCTCTCTGAGGTACATGCCGACGTAGGAGGTTATAAGATCGTCCATCTTGTAGCCCTTTAAAAGAAGACAGCGCGGTAAAGAAGAGGAAACAGAGTCCAATCTTACACAGTATTTAGCTTCTTACCAGTGAAGTTTCACACAGGAACTTGTTGCCATTGACTAGATTACCGATGGTCATGTGGAAGTAGGTGCTGCCACTGGACCAGTTTGCAATGCGGTTGAATGGGTGAGCTGCCAGCGTTTCCTTCAAGCAGAGAAGAACCCTGTTAGCACGAGGAATGGAAACTGCGGCACACAGTTTCAGACCTTCTCTCACCTTCGTTTTAGGATGGATGATTGTGAGTCCTTGCTTGCTGATGGCGATTCGCACAATATCTGGAAATTTTGGCTCTGACGTTTGCTGGAAAGACAGACAGACATAAGGAAACCGTCACCGCGCCACATTTATCTGCAGAAACAGCCAAACAGGCTCGAGAAGTACTGACAGATATCAATAACCATCAGAGAAAAACGCCGCCCGCCCAACCGGCCAATCTGATCGCTGATGGCGAGATAAGCACGGTGTGAGCGGCGCGCGGGCCTCACCTTCACATCAAAGAAAGTACAGCCGAACGTGGGCCAGCGCTGAACCGCCTTCAGAAACGCCACCTTAGCTTCATCGGCTGTCATCCCGGTTTGTTTGTTATATGAGGCAGTGATGTTCTGAAAATGAGAGCAGATTTATGGCAGAGTGAAGCAGCACACTCACGCGCCTGCACTTCCAGTGAGCTTAACAGCCTTCAGGGGACACTCTGAAACACGCTCATTGTTGTCCCTCAGTGACTGCGGTCACCGCTCGACTGAGAGACGTGTTTTTATCACCACAAACACTTTATTGATTAACACTAATCACCACCAGAATTCTGCTTTAAATGCTCAGCAAGTGCTCATACAAGAGCGGGTGGAGGCGAGTGTCAGGGTGATCTGTGACAGAAGGAGAGCAGCAAGAGTGAGAGGGCAGGTTTACAGGATGGTGGTGAGACCTGCTGTGATGATGGAGACGGTGTCTCTGACACAGAGACAGGAGCCGAGCTGATGATGCTCAGATCTTAGTGCAGCAGGATGGACAGGATCAGAAATGAGTCCATCAGAGGGACGGCTCAGTGTCAGAGAGGCTGAGATGGTTTGGACAGGAAGGGTGGAGATACTGAAGATGGAGCTGCAGGCAGGAGGAGAAGAGGAAGACCTCAGAGGAGGTTCATGGATGCAGTGAAGGAGGACATGCAGAGGAGGACGCTGGGATAGGGTGAGATGGAGGAAGAGGATCCTGTGGCTCTTTATTTTGTGCCACAGTCAAGGTAATGTGATGTGCCACCTGTGGCTGTCCCTGTATCAGATCCTCACATCATGGTTATCTTGTTAAAAAGCCGATATTATGGAAAGAGGCAATAATCATAACTGATTAATCTTTAAATGTGTTTATTGTGTATGTGGCAGAAGAGTGTAGCCATGATTGTACCAACTGCATGATTATTTACTTATTTGAAAATATTCTGCTTATCCTGACACCCCTAATCTCAACATGTGCAGCACGGACCGCCATACAGCTCAGAACAGACATGGTGTTACCTGGTAAATTATGCTCATTATTAGGATAAATCAGGAGAAGCTTATTTGCTATTGACCTGTCAATCACAAGCTGTTATCCAGTGTGTGCACAGCATGCCTCTGTTTCAGACCCGCCTCTCAGTCATCACCAAGATGGCGGCAGCCAACATGCTCAGTTCCAAGCTTCATAAAGCAGCAGGTGACAGCATGGCGGCTGCGTTCATCTTCCATACAGTCTGCAGCAGCGCTGCACCCGTGCTGGCCAGCATGCTGGCATCAGGGTCGCTTTAATAAACCTGAACTGAAAAATGAGCATGTGTGTACTGAAGTTTGGTGAAGCTGTGAGACATCAGACCGTCAGCAGTGTTAGAAGAGCTCCAGCTGACCGAGCCACGGCTGCAGATCCGACTGCTGAAGCCGGCGTTTTCAGAACGGACGATGAATTTTCGAACGCATCGCAGCTGAGTTGCTGGATTTGGTCTTATAATGACAGTGTTATCCTTTAAGCCCTCCTACCTTCTTCCACTCGTTTTCAGACATGGCCTTCAGCTGCTCCGTGGGCACCAGTTCCTTCAGAAACTTGGGAATCACGACTAACTGGCTCTTATCATTGTTGACCTTAATCCTGAAGAGAAGAGCCGCGATGTTGAGCATTTCCTCTCTGGTGCAAGCATGATAGCCTCTCAGGTACTTGGGTAACTCCTGGAAGGTAGAAAGATATTAGGTTCATTTTTCAGCAGATCTGGGCCATGTTTGACCTTCTAACAGCTACCTAGTTAGAGCCTGTTTCTAGATTTTAATCTCCGACTCAATCTGTGTGTGAGGAAGAGTTCATGGAAATATGTGACACCATATCAGCTGCAAAAACTGGAAAATGAGACGTCATTCAAATGTACCTGAGGGAAATGGAAGATAAGGTCAGCCTTTATGTCTCTGCCGGGGATCACATTGAACCACAACTTCCTCATGAAGAACACAGTGTAGGCTATGTTGGCCGGCCCAACTGCAGACACACACACACGCGCGCGCACACACACACACACACACACACACACACGGAGAGGTTTTTACAGGTAAATATGGGCGAACATTTACAGTCCTGCTGTCACTCTGATGGTTCATTACCATCATTCATCCTCTTGACGCTCTTGGACCAGTCAGTAATTTGCCTCAGACTATCAAAGAAGTAGTCGGCGTCACTCAGGCTGAGAAACTGAAAGAAAATAAAGAACAACCACTGGCTGCTTCTCACTTCATCAAAGACATGGACACTGTGCTGGATAAATGTAGAAGAATGCCACATGAACCTTGTCATTTGTTTTGACAAAAATGCTGAAGCCGTCTGCCGAAGACAGTTCGAGCTTCCTGGAAATGTTCTGAATGAGGTCCCTGATCCTGGTGTTGGTGGCCACCTCAAACACCTGGAGAAGGATTAGGAATCACAGATGACCCAAAACATCTACTCAATCAACCGTGCTGTTGGTCCTTTGACCTCTTTGGTTTCTCATTACCTCGTCTGTGTCATTGGGGAAGTGGATTTTGTGGCAGATCTGGGTGCTGTTTTGTTGGATGGCATCTAGCTCCACCTGGTGAGGGGGGAGCTTCCTGGGCTCCATCCTACAGAAGAACAGCAAATGCTTAGTCACCTGCTTGTATTTAAAGAGATGGTCCAAAAGTTCAGTGTTCCCAGAACAGCGTCCCTGCCTGTTCTCCTTAGGACCACCTGGATTTATGTAAAGTGCAAAACATATGAGTTACTCCAGAACCAACAACCATAGCAGCAGTTCTTGGACTCCTTGAAGACAGAATATGAGGTCTTCAAGAAATCTGGAGATGAGCATAGTTCAAGAAGACCACAGACTCAGGTACAACCCATAATTCTGGTCAGCTGATCTCAGTGCCAGGTCAAATCAGCTGATCAGGACATGTCATTTAAACGGCTTTAGCCAGTCTACAGTTACTTCTGCCGCCGCAGTCTCCTTTGCAACCCACCTCCACTGCTCATCAGGGTTCTAGCCAGCAGCTGATCACACGGCGCCGCGCCATGCTGAGAGTTTCACCGGTTTACTATCAGAACTCTTCTATCACTGCAATTAGCAAGTGGGCGTGCACCCCGCACACCCCGCCCCATCACCAATACCAGACTCAGATTTTTTTCTCGCACTAGATCGCTGCACTATAGTATCATTTCACAGCAATTTGCAACCCACCACCGGGCACGGCCAGTTTCGTTCACAATGTGCATGCGTGATCTCACAGCGGTCCAGTTCACGCTTGATTTCGCGTGACTACAGAAAGCAAAATGGTGACCAGCATGAATGCGAGGGGGAAGAGGATTTATTTCGGGCTTCCTATTAAAGATAATATCTCAGGAGCTGTGAGCGGCCTTGTCATGTGGACAACGTGATGATGGATATTCGTAGCGAGTGTTTTTAGCAGCTGATCGGATCGGTAAAACACCTGGATTATAATCTTTTAGTTGTGTACGCTTTTTACGTGATTTCTGCAAAACCATTAGAGCACATGTGTCAGACTCGAGGCCCGCGGGCCGGATATGGCCCATGATCTAATTTTATGCGGCCCGTCAGATGATTTCTTATGGCTATTATTATTGGCCCGTGGGTAAATAGCGCTCCCACCACTTATACTACAAATCCCACAATGCAACAGCTGCCGTGCATGGGCAAGACCTGTGCGCTAACCTGTTTTCCCGTGTTACCAATAACACATTGATCAGTGATCAGCAGATAAAAATGTCGGTCAGCACTTTTTTACCCCAAAAATGGCCAAATGAAAAGTGGAAAACAGGGATTTTCCAAACAGGTGGAGGCAGAGGACCTGATCGCTGACATCAGAGGTAAATCGTCTCTTTTCCTCGCCTGCAATGTGCGGGGAAAAGAGCGGACTGGTGGGACGGATATGGGAGAAGATGCAGAGGGAGACCTGCACAGGTGAGCTGACAGAGCATCGCTGCGTCACACAGCAGGAAACGCTGCAGCAAAGTCCTGAAGACAGAACGTGTCATAATCACCTTGAAGTAATAAATGCATGAATTAGCTTCTCAGCATCACTGTGAGAAAGGATGTTTCTAATGTTAGAACTATTGCACCATGTTTCTAAGGTTTGTGAGGTGGTCTGTAACCTTCACTAATGCTGTTTCTGTGCTGTGATCAATTCTGGAACCTGACTGAAACTCTTCAAATAAACCGTTCCTCTGCACATGGTCAGTTAGCTGTTTTACAACTACTCTTTCAAGAACTTCTGAGAGAAACCACACTTAACAGATCTGGATCTAACATGCAAATGTTGTAAACAATGTTTTGGCTACAGTACTTTGCATTTCTCCACATTTCTGATATAGTATGGGTCGGCTGTGTTGTGTTGCAATAGGTGATTAAAGGGAACCCAGTGTGCCACTCATTATTCTAATTTGCAACTCCATATTTTCATTTTTGGACTCCAGTACAGTAGCTTTGCATGATTGAAAATAAGCCGTCCTCTCGGTTTCCTTCAAGCCAAAGTTCTGCTCCTTCTATATGAGACTTGCAGAGTAGGTGGGCGGGGCTTCTATATATCTGCATATATATATATGCAGATTCAGGAGTAGAGTATTTAGGGCAGTTTGAACATGTTGCTTTCTGTATTTGTATTTTTGAGTACTAATAAAAGAGTCTGTTGGTTTTAAAGAAGGAAATGAATGCAAATCAGATCTATTTATATCTGAGGTCATGCAAATGCTGAGTGTGTTCACCTCACTGCTAAGGTGATGCAACACATGTATAAAAAGGAGTGTGTTCATCACTACGAGCGAGTTCTGCACCGCTTGTTCTCAAAGAATCTAAAATAAGAAGTCAGACTTCCTTTGTGAACCTGGGGGGGAGCGATGCAGCGTCCTTTACCACTCTATAAATGACCTCCCTCTGAATCAGTGAGAAGCAGAAGTTATCGACACGCGCTCTTCCTGTCACAAACCCATCGTCTTCTGTGTGTCAGTGATGCATAACGCAGCCCGACGTGCGGTTCAAACCTCAGAGAGCTCTGCAGGCGCTGCAGACAGTCGGAAGCCAGGGGCTCTCGGCGCCGCGACTCCAGGAATCGCTGAGCGTGCTTCAGGAGAGGCTGGCTGGGAGGAAACAGGCCGCAGCAGAGCCACAGCAGCTGCCAGCCCCGCTCCATGCTGAACCTGGTGAAGAGTACCAAAAATAATGATGATGAGCAGAGGCTTCATCTGTTTCCTGTTCACTCAAAGAAGGCTTGCAACTTCCAGTATTTAGCCTTCAAATGAGAAGCCACAGTATTTACTGATTCTGAATGATTTCTTCTTCCATCAACTTCGTCGTGTGCAACATAATGGAAAGTTTTGTGGGTTTTTTTTTTATAGATTTATGTATTCATTTCCACACTGTGACGTTTGTCAGGTTAAACTGCTGTCAGGTCCTTCTTACAGCTGTATAATGTATGACTATCCATCACAGAGACCTAAGACAATACGAATTCATATTTAAAAATATGAATTTAAATGTTTTTACAGGAGCCGTGGATAAGAGTAAGGCGTGTTTATTCATGCAGATTTTTGGATGCACACAGAGGAAATGACAGGAAGCAGAAATAAGGCGTGTACCGGTTGTTATTGCTGGTCATCTGCTTCATGATCTGGCAGTAGGTCTCGTCCCTCAGCGCCTCGTGTTGGGTGGCGGGACCGAAGACTTGGTTAGTGAGCTCGAGGGGATTCTGCTGCTGCTTGGTGGGGTAGTCGCCCATGTACTTCAGGATGGGTGCACAGCAGTCAAGGAAGCAGCGTGGGTTTAAAAACAGCGGATGCTTCAGAGTATCTGGGCCTCTTGATATTTCACAAGTTTGTACCTCTGAAATATAAAAGTTTCAGTTTCTGTCCTGTGTACTCATCACTACTTCTGCGTGTGCTTGTTTACTAGTTTCTGGGCCTAAAATAACCAAGAAGAGTTGGCAGAAGCACAAACAGGTGAAAAAAAGAGAACCAGGTAAATGTTATAACTTCATATAGTTTCAGCCTGAGATGTTGAGCTGGTCTCTGCCCACTCGTGTTCACTGTGTGTGAATGTGGGGCCCTGCAGGATGCCACAGTGGAGCTGCCACAGTGGAGCTGCCACTGAGCAGCAGGTGGAATTGTTTTGTTAGGTTAGCGCCCCCTAATGTTTTGCCTTTTAGTAACATCTTAAAATAAGTACATTTGCATCATCATCATCATCGCGGCGCAACCACTGGAGTGAAAAAAATGGAGCCAAAGAGGAAGTGCCAAAAAGTGGCGAGTCAGTCTGCTCGGTGACAGAGAAAGCTCCACCCACGTCGTAACGACGCCCTAAAGCCCAACCCACTTTATTACACACTTCAAACTACAACTGCAAAACGAGCATCATGCTCTCTGAAACAAGACTTGAGCCCAGCGCCAGAGACCCTAAACTCATGAGCAACGTCTTTACTGGGGTCATAGGTCAGGTATGCAGTGAGGTCACTTTCTCATACACTTCTATACACTCAGACTTGTCGCCACCTGCTGGCCACTAGAAAGAATGCAGCTGTGGCTTTGCCCAGCGTTTCTGCAGTACTAATAAATTCTGGTTCAGCTGGTGAAACCTGACGGAGCAGGGATGTGGAGGATATCAGTGAAGGCCAGACAGGCTTTGTGGCTGAACTCCGGGTGGCCCACCAGCCTCTTGAGGAGAGGCTGTCTGATCGGCTCTCTGGAGTTGACCCACAACCTTTCGGGAGCGGCGTTCCTAGAAATCACCTGACGGTTCACATCCTTGGTGGGTTGCCTGGAAAGAGGACAGGGAGCGCCGCAGTCAGTGCCGTTTCACCGACCTGCTGGTGAAAAAAGACTTCCAGGTACCTGAAATACTCGAGAGAGAACTCTCTGAGCGTGTAAGGCGCCACTCTCCCCACTGTGCCCGTTTCCTTCATGGTGGTCTCGATGATGTCCTTCCTCTGGTTTGGCGACAGGTTGATGAGGCTCTGAAACAAAGGAAACAGCCGCTACATTTAAGCTCCCAGCCAGCGAGGAGGCCTGAAACACCACCGGCTTTGTCTGCTTATCCCACCACAAAAACTGGAATACTTCAAACACACCTGGAATGAAAGCTAATAAATACATTTCAAAAATAATAAAAAAAAATCATAAAAATAAACTTTCTGTGCACTTCTTTTTTTCTCTGATTCCTTATTTATTTACTTTTTTATTTATTCTCTTTAAATTTGGATTATTTTTATTCCTAAGCACCTTTCTAACCGATACACATGTTTTTGATAACCCATCACTGTAAAGTTTATGCTCTGATTGGACACTACATCCATGTGACTGGATGATGTGACGTGCTGTCGTGTATTTCAGTCTGGTGATGGTTTCCATGGTGTGTCAGTGTGAGCTTTTCTTTAGAAGAATTGGCAGACTGCAGCATTACTGGGTTCTGATTGGCTGCTCCGTACCATGACCTCGTGGCTGGGTTTGCTGAGCGTCGGCAGGATTAAGATGGCGTCGATGGGGACGGCTCCTGTTTGTTTCGTGCGGTCGTTTTGGCCCTTGATCCAGCCGCTCTGCTGGGAGAACTCGTTGTCTTTGATGACTATAATGAGCTCTCCTTTCTTGAAGCTGAGGAACGTGGGATCATCTGGAGAGGAGTGAGAAAACAACTCAGAAAGCAGTCGGTTAACATTCAGGAGGAGTGACTTCAGAGGAGGAGGAACCGGCGCTCCGACCTTGCTTCTCGACCTCCTTCAGGGCCACGGCGTACTGCGAGCGCTCCGTCAGCCCGCTGAGGAACATGGTGATGAGCTCGGCCATGTCCTCGGCCGTGGAGCCGCTCAGGGTGAAGTCTCCTTTCAGCGTCAGCAGGCAGACCGCCTGGCTGGATCTCTTACCGCCCCTGAGGACCGCGACAGGACCACAAACACTCATCTCAGCGAACACAAGATCACAGTAAAACTCCTGTTTATGCTGCAGTACATCCACAGTGTTGCTACTGTCTGCTGTTGTTTAGATTATTACCGATTTTAAAGCGTCCTGTGTTACATTCTCAGTGTAAAACTCTCGTTTTAAAAGCAGATATATTAATAAAGTTTATTCTGATCGCACTAAACACCAGCAGGAACGTGACGGAGAAAACGTGAGAAACTACGGTGGCACATGAATGACCATCGGACCAGACCTTCACCGTCGGTGCACCTCTGATAATAACATCGTCTAGTAAACTCGTTCCCCCTCTGCCTCTCCTGGACCAATCAGAAACAGCTCTACCTTATGGTGTTGACACCAGTGACTTCTGGGAAGGAGAGTTCCACCAGTCTCTTCTCCCGCTCATCCAGGAACGTGATTCCAGTCCAGTTTATGGCCACGATAAACTTGCTCTTCGGCAGTGGAGGACCTGCAAGCATCCGCGGAGGAAATGAGCCAAAGAGCACGACTCATGGAGACACAGCAATGTTCCCATCGGGGGGGGGGGGGGGGTTACTTCCTGTTACTACGAGCTGACATTTAAAATAATACAGAAAGTCTGAAATATGTGAGCTGAAAGCTGCCATAGAGACCTTTTGCACAAAGCTGTTAACAGATTAAATGCTGCAAACCTGAAATAAGCAGATTGTTTCCAGGTTCAGGTGAAAAACGTTTGATGTGGTCACAGACCGTTAGAGTTCGACTTTGCATGAAGGAAATTTTACCTGACAGCTTGGCAACCTCAAAGAACCTGGAGAAGAACATGGGCCACTTCTCTCGGGCATAATCGACCATCTCCGCCTTCAGCGAATCCTCCTTCTGCTTTGAACCTCCATACGAGCCCTGCGAGAGGTTCACAGGCGAAACGTTCATCTGCCTGCAGCCGTTTTTAACCCTTTCTATGATGCACCGTGTGACGCGGGGCGTGGCTGACCTGAGCGTGAGCAGTGCTGACCATCTGCACCCATTTAGCCTCTGATTTGGCCTCCAGCAGAGAGATACTGATGCAGTCCTGCACCGCTTCCTTCACGTTTTCTGGACGGCTGTCTGAGCCGTGCTGGATGTACAAATGTTTTGCAGTGATGTCGACATAGTCGTCCTCCTGGGGGAGTGAAATGTGGAGAAAGCAGCTGTTAGAGGTGCGTGGCGGGATCATTTATAGGGAAGCCTGTCTACAGTCAGTAGGAGCCCACCTTCTGGCACTGGTACTCTCCGAACTTCAGACCGTGGATGACCTGCTTGTAGATGAGGTCTGTGCTGAGCTTGTCATCTCTGCAGTCGTGCCAGGGGGTGAAGACCTCTTTCCGGAAGATGAGACGCCAGGGGGCGTGCTGCTCCTGGCCTCCTTTCTTCTTTGTGTCCTGCTCACACCGGGAGATGGCGTCCATCACGTGTTCCCGGCCGCTGCCCAGAGCCCACGCCTTCAAGACAGCTCAGCCGTTAATATCTATTCACATTCAGCCTGTTCGTTAATCAGGGAGGCATCGAAGCAGCGTGAAATTACTCTGTGACAGTCACTGAACCTGTGAACACTCACTTATTTGAGATGTTTTGGGTTTTTCTGCTCATAAAATCATTCTGTGAAAATATCAAAATAAGCATGCTGCCATGGTTACAGCAGCACCCTTGTTTTTTTTGCTGTGTACTCTGGGACCCTCTCTGGCCTACTTCCTTGCACATCCTGTTTTATTGTGAAGGTTTTTTGAGCTTCCTGCCTTCACTAGTGTCTGCATGAACCTGAAGTCATCAGAGCTCGGCTCAGTTGATGAAAGGAGATTAAACTGTCCTGCAGTTACACACAGAGAGGCTGTAAGAGCTGAGCTCAGAGACAAAGACCTGTTTCAGTCCTGCACATGCTCCTCTTTAGGTTTCATGTGACCAAAAACTGTAACTGGATTATCTGAGTGACTTGTTTGTGTCTTCTCCTCCTCTCTGCCACAGAAACAAACCGATTGGAGGTCTGAGCGCTCGGCTTATTTCTGGCGCTGAGCTTTTTACTCTCACTCAGACGTTTTTGGCTCACAGCACAAAGGCTGTTTATTATGAGCTGTGGCTGACAGATGTCTAATTCTGGACGCTCTGCTTTCCCCACATCCGTTTCCACTGAAAGGACGGCAGACTTCAGATCTGCCTGTGAACACATACCTTTTCATACAGGGCCACGTAGACAGAGAAGCCGAAGGTGTCTTTGAGTTTGATCTTGTTGGAGATGAGCTGGCAGATCTCTTTAGATGTCGATGCCGAGTCGATGGGGACGTTAATGGAGCGGTTATCCATCAGCATCACCGTCACAATTATGGGCTTCTTTGTCTTGGTTGCCTGTCACAGTGCAGGAAAGAACCCCGTCAGTTCAGTGGGAATCACATTTTGAGGTGCCTTAAAGAAGCAGCTTCCTCCACTGAAGGTATCCAGAGACGTGTGGAGTTCAGGGTCTGAGCTTTCAGCTGCCACATCGTTAGAACCAAAGCAGGGTAACAGAAGGAATCTCGGGCCGCGGGCTCATTAAACCCTCTGCATGCATCCACACTCAGTGACCCATAATGTTCCCTCTACCTGACTCCATCACTCAGGTCTCTGTAAGTCTCTGTAAGGCACAATGTTCTGCTGTCCTGAGGAGCGCTGCACGCTCTGACCTTGGGGTGCATTTGCTGGGACGTCCCCTCCTGGGACCCCCGTGAAGTTGTGTGTAACACACATCTGAATGCCCACAGAGGTGCTCTCACTCACTGATCGCCTTTTAATTCCTATGGCAGCTGTAACTTTCCGAACTAGCTCAGTAACAGGAACTAACACGCAGTGATGTGGGCACGGACAGAAACGGTGAGAAACAGCAGATCAATGATTTTTCTCTGCAGAGGCACAACAAACACTGCAGGGACATAAGAACTGAACGGACTTCAGCTCAAATGCACAGAGGGAGGCTGCTGCTAGCTTGGACACTAACATTTCAGCCTTACTGCACAGTCAGGGGAACGTGTCTAACAGGGAAGTGACCGGATGGTACCATGAAAACACTCGCTCCAATGAGAGGAAGGTGTATGTTTGATGGTATTTATGGTGAGATGACAGACGCTGCCAGCTCTGATCTGTTCTCTGGGTAAACATGACAGACACACTTTAATGCAGGAAACTGTAGAAAACCCCTTTTGCAGAGACAAATCGAGGCATCCCTGCAGTGGCGTCTAATCAAGCTGAGAGTCCCATCAAGGACACAGAGCATCTGTGGAGAGACCTGAAGACGACAGTTCAGAGCGAGATAAAGGACCCGAATCCAGATGTGCAAACATGGTCTAATCACACATGTAGATCCATCAGTCTGTGGCACAGATTTAATGCAGCGAGTCTCGTTGTCATTTAGAGTTATTGAGCATGAACGGATGAATTCTGAAACATGAAGCTGTGTAAATGTCAGCACCTGCAGCTCCAGGTAGGAGGGAGGCTCCTCTCGCATGCCATTCGCCACGGTGCGCCGCAGCCTCTCAGCGCAGTAGGAGGCGTAGCCACTCGGAGCGAATCGGATGAAACTTTGGAGGTACTGCGGAGACGAGATCACAGTAAAACATCGCAGCGCGCGGCCCGTCGCTGAAATACGCCAGCTGCTGTACTCACCCTGATGAAGCGCTCACTGGGAGGAAAAACGCCCAAGCAGAGCGACAGCAGGATCCAGCCCCGGAAGTAGCTCATACGATTGTTGTTGTCCTGAAGCTGTTTGCAGATCTGACAGTAAATCTCGTCCCTGAGGCAGAAAACTGTGCATCAGCAGAAGCCGAGAAAGCGACACCAACGGCTGAGCCGTGCGATTTCAGAGGTCTTTAACCTGAGGTCGGGCCTGACGATGGCATATCCCACGATGTAGTGGAGTTTTTCCAGAGAGGACAGGGGCCTGTCCAGCGTGTCCAACTCTCCGGTCAGCACTTCAGGGTCCTCCTTCACAGTCTGCAGCGTGGTAGGCTTGGAAACTTCGGTCAGCTCCTCTGACTATAAAACCAGGAAGTGTCCGTTAGTGTGTTTAAAAAGTGAAGAGCAACTAAATATTTAGGCTTCTGGCTCACCTCCTCCACGATGATCGAGGGCTTCCTGAAGCCTGAATTGGATCTGGGAATTCCATTTTCTTGTACATTGGAAACCTTCCTGGTTTTGGACAGCAGGTCAGTGAACGTGGAGCCCTTTCGTCCTCGAGGGTTGCCTTCCGGTACCGTGTACACCTTCGGGCTTTGAGCCGTCTGGCTGGGCGCAGCAGAAGCCTTCCTGGTTCTCGTCAGGATGTCCTGGAAGATGGAGCCCCTTTTGTTTTGTGCTGCCGGCTCAGGGACTGCAGAAGGCTGTGCTGCATTTTTACTCCTCAGCATCCTCTACAGGAAAGAAAGAATAAAGCTTTGAAGGTACGAGGCGTGATCAAACATGCACACATTTAGGTCGGTGGTGCAAACAGGGTCCTGGAGGCAATCTGAAAAGAGCAGCAGCTGCAGTGAAGAGGAGATGAGCTTGATAACGGGACCAGACATCAGGTACAAAGTTAGATTTTTTATGGGCCGGCACGTTTGGGCAACACGCCATCTATATAAAACCAAAACGCTGATTCCAAGTGAGGTTTTTACCTGATCCAGGCCCACCATGTTGCTGAGACGTCTGTCCTTTCTGGAAATCAGCTCCTGTGGCATAAAGCGTTCCTGTGTGGAGGGTCTCCCAACCTGGGCTTGTTTCTTTGGCTCAGGGAGGTCTCCCATGAACCTCAGGATGATCCACCACACTGTCAGCGAAGCCTGGGAAAAAAACAGCGGAGACGTTATCGCAATTCTTTAAAACAGACAGAAACAAGTGGGATTATGCTGTGAGGCGGTCACGGAGAAGCACCAGAACATCATCCTCGTCCTCGTGGTAGAGCAGGGGCTGGCCAAGCCGCTGTCGGATGTAGGAGGGGGTGGCCGCACCCTGGAAGTACATGGAGGCGAACTTGGAGAAGGAGTACTCATCAAGGTCATCGTAGTCGTCTTTGGGAAGATCGTCCTCCATGGGAATTTCATCGATGTCTATCTCTTCAATTATCCTCTTCCCACCAAAATTCTGCAAACACACACAGATGCATGTGATTCATCTACTCTGATCCAAAAATCCTGCCACACCTGCCAGAACGTTCCCAAACCTCATATCCCACAGGTGCTTGCCCCTCCTGGCCTCCCACAGTGTTGGGCATGAAGGTGAGGAAGTCAAACATGTCATCCACCATCTCCTGCTCTGTGATGGACTCGGACTGTGCTTTGGCCTCCATCTCTCTCTTCTGACTCAGCACTTCCTCCAAGCGTCTCTGCTTCTCCAACATGAGCCGCTGCTCCTCTTCTCTCTCTTTAGCAGAGAGGTACATCTGGAAGAGCACGACAACTGCTTTAAGCCTGCGTTTGGGTTTCTAATGGCCAGCAGGGGGCGACAGAAATGAATCAGACTGCATAGAAGTCTATGGGGAAATGACCCTACTGCTCATTGACCTATGACCTCAGTAAGTTGTAAGGTGTGGCTCGTTGCTGTGTACGGCGACTACATACATGCTGGAATAACTGATAAATGGCAGAAATAAAGAGATGAATAAACAGTTAAAATAAGCTGAAACTGGTGGATTGTTGGGTCAAAGGTGGGCGGTGGTACTGATGAAGGGCATCTTACGTCTCTCTTCATCTTTTCGAGAGCTTTTCGTGCCAGGATGCCCCTGGTGTGTGCCTGCAGCAGGATTACTGCCTTTCTCTTGCGCTTCCATTCGTTCCTGGCCACATATCCTCGGACATGGGTCTGCAGCACGAGGGCTGCCTGCCTCTTCTTTTTGTACTGGAAGTGCAGCTGGCGAGAGCGAACCTGTGCCTGCAGCCTGGCAAAGCCCAGCTGCACCTGGAATCAGAGGATGGGGGAAGGTTTGAATCGAGTCAGGCCTCCACTCGAGCCCATAGTGAGCTTTTCACAAGTGACTCACCACTCTGTACAGCTTCCTGCCTTTGTGTCCTCTCCAGTGCTTCTGAATGACGACCGCGGCTGACCTTTTCCTCAGGAATTCTCTCCTTCAGAGGGCATGAATCATGCAGCCGTGAAACAGACATGAAGCAGAAATTCACATACAGCAAAGCAACGCTTAGAGGCTCTTACCTGTATTTGTAGCCTCTCAGGACTTTCTGGATCAGCAGTGCTTTCACATTTAGTTCTTTCATTCGCTCTATTTCGAGCATTGTGTCATGAAAGTCCTGAAAGAGAAAACAGCAGTAATTTACAATTTATTCCTTTGGTGGATAAAAACACGTCCATAAAGCTATGAAAGCATTTACAGATCCGATCCTAAAGTTTCAGGAAAAATCTGTCCACTCTGCCCTTCAAGGTCACCTCTGGAGTCCCGCCCACCATCATGTACCCTCAAAATAACATTCAAATGTAAGCGATGCACCTTTCACACACGTGCATCATAGGAAAATTTGGGCCAATAAATCTTCAGGTCCTCTGCAACATTTTTAACAAACTCCAAAAGATAAAGAAAATTTTCAGAAATGAAAAAACTGACAATCACCAGGAATAATAATAATAATAATGCCTTCGACTTATATAGCGCTTTCTTACATGGTACTCATGTACTCAAAGCGCTTACAGT
>JAVDPK010000663.1:410216-424816 GCA_034780415.1 Cichlasoma orientale
CACACACACACACACACACACACACACACACACACACACACACACACACACACACACACACACACACATATATATACTATTTACAATAAACACAACTGTGTCTGTTCAATATGAACACAGAGAATAATTAAAAGTCTTTGCTTAAGAAAACTGTCCAAACATGCTTATTAGAGCCTCGCTGATAAATCGATACTCATACCGATATTAAAGTCTGATATATCCATCAATACATAAACATTTGTTTTGTGTTTTGATTTATGGGTCCTTACTAAGATAAAGTAACAATGCAGCTTAAACATAATTAGATTTTATTGTCACAACAAGTCGTGGATCACTCGTTTACGCTCTGACCGACTCTGCTCGCATTTGCCAATAGGAAAGTTGCAGAGTGCCCTCTGGTGGACAAATGATGTAACATCAACTTATAACACGTTCTCCCATCTCTTCTTTACTTTTTAAATGCTCATTTATCAGCCATTATAAATGCAGGTACCAAGTTTTGCCTTTGACACAGTGCGTTTTTTGAGCATTTCCAGGCACCAGCTTTAACCATTAAATTTGCATGTTACTAATGAGCCACCTTCTTCATCTTCATCTTCAGGGTTTTCACCAATGAAGCTCCTGGCCCACAGAACTCTGCAGTTACTGAGTCAGCAGAGCGCCGGTGACTTCGCTCTGAGGCTCAGCACTCTCCAACTTTACACTTCACACCCTGGTTATAGTGTCCAACTCACAGTTTGTGGGTCACAGATGGAAGACTTCAGGAGGACGCGGTATCGAGTTAGAAACTCATCGAACGTGTAGCGCACAGGATACCCAGCTTTCCGGATCCTGATGGTCTCCATCATACCGGAGTAACGGAGCTGCCGCATGCACAGCTCTCTGTCAAACAGCTGAGACAAAGAGCGCAAAATGAGATTCACTTGAAGGAACGTTTTTCAGTTTTCCGGCGTGTTTTTATTCTGGTTGCGAGGACGAAGGCCGTCTCCTCACCATGGGCTTCTTGAAGTCGTTGGGTTTAATGCAGCGGATGAAATACGGCTGGCACGCGGTCAGCGTTTTCATCAGGGAATCCAGGGACTGGCGGAACTGGCCGCTCAGAGTCGGCATGCGCTTCTTGCTGTCAGCCGCTGGCTGCTGACACAAATAAAGTGCAATTATGTGGAAATAATTATTTACAGTGATGGTGAAGCCGAATGGTCAGGATCTAAAAGGCTGCACTGACCCGGGGGTTGCCTTTGGCTGTGGTTATGATCATCCTGGGGTTGGAGCTCTTGATGGTACCGGAGGTGGCGGTCAGCTCGTGATGAAACACCTGTTTGAGGAGTTTGCTGGTGGATTTCTCCACCAGCTGAATGAGGTCTGAGCTCAGGGTGTCACGGTTCTTTTCAAGGAAACCTAAAAGAAAACAGAAACACTGAGAACATCAGAGAAGAACGACCAGAAGAACGGCGGCTCGGTTTTAAAAGTGTACCTTGTGAGTCATAGAAGACCTGCCCAGCAAAATGCTGGATTCCAAACTGTGTCTCATAGTTGTTCTTTGGGGGAAGGTAGACGCCGCCTTTCTTATGAACCTCGTTCATCTTGTGGAGCAGGGTGGCATCTGTGCCCTGAAAATGAAGTTACACGTTTAAAACCTGCCTTGCTTTGGTCTGACGCGGAGTCTAAGGTACGAGGAGGACAGAGACCTGGGGGAAATTGCTCTCCTCGTCAATAAGCGCCAGCAAGTTCATCGGTTTGCCGGCCAGCACGTCCAGGGTCCGCTGGTTGTCCTGGTAGTCAATGTGCTTCCAAACGATGTTTTCACGGGAGTACTCGTCCTGCTCCAGCTTGAAGACGTGCTTGACGAAGAACTGCTGCAGCTGCTCGTTGGCAAAGTTGATGCACAGCTGCTCAAAGCTGCATGAAAGGAGAAACAAAGATGGAGGAATTTTGGCTTCATCAGAGGAGAGCTCCGATGGCCCGAGGACCGAGGACGACACAAACCTGTTTTTGCTGAAGTTCTCAAAGCCAAAGATGTCCAGAAGGCCGATGGACTGCCGGACGTCGTTCTCCCCCTCGGGGGGCTTGTAGATGGCGCTGTTGATTTTGTTCACGACCCAAATGAAAAGTCGTCCATATATAGCCTGGAGCGATAACACAGACGCAGCAATTAGCTTTTCCCATGAGGAGACTGAACTGAGGTTTGTTGTTGGTTAGTGATGATGACTACTGTCAGCTATGGGTGTGCTGACGGCCGCTCTCTAATCGCTATCTGTGTCTGTATTTGCTCTTCTTCTGCATTTTATAACTTTCAATATTTGTGTTTTGCACAGAATTACAACCTAAACTGCAAAGTAAGCTCTGATTAGTCTCTGATTAACTGCACGGGTCATTAAAGCTTCTAGGCCCGTCCTCCTGACTGCTTTTAAAATGAGCGTCACGCATTTTACTTTGACAAAGGCGTCCCTGCCATCCACAGCCTGAGCAGAGGTCAGAGACTTGGTCACGCGCTCTCTGGCGGTCTGGAAGGAGCGCTGAGTCAGACACTTCCCCAGAGCTTTGGGATCCACCTGAGGCAATAAGACAGCACAGTCAGACGAGTTCATCTCTAAAGCCTGTGAGTATCTGCAGAGGAAAACCGCACATGCCTCCAAGAGCTCGCTCGCCATTTTGAAATGGGTTGAGGTGAGGACGTCGCAGCCCTCCAGGTTATTTACGATGGTGGCTGGAATTACACGGGAAATTGATGTCAGGTGTTTAAATGATCGCACCCATTTCACCATAATATTCGATTTTAATGCTTTTACCGTCGAAGTCCACGTTGCCCAGGTGAAGGATGGCCGCGAGCAGCTTGGAGATTTCCCAGAAGTCGTTCTCTGAGAATGTGAGGATCTTCAGAGCCGATTCAAAGTGAGCGTACTCTTTCACGTCATCGCGCCCTTCACAGCTGGTGCAGTTACCCTGGTGTGGTGTAGTCACATGGGTTAAAAACAAATAGAAACCTTATTCTCCCATCTGCCAGGCCGGAGTAAACGATCAGTGAAAACAGATCGAACATCCAGGTTCTTGTTTCTCTATCAGACATTAAACCAGTGCAGTTTTTTTTTTGGCCTTTATTTGATCGTATTTTGCGGTGCAGAGACAGGAAAGCAGGAGGGGAGACAGGGAAGACACGCAGTAAATGGCGACTAGGTCGGGACTCGAACCTGCGCCGTCTGCACCGCCACATGGCATATGCACCCTGGTGCCCAAAACCAGTGCAGTTTTACTAGTGAACTCATGATAGGGTCCATAAATCTGATGCTCAGAGATGGTTATAGAAAAAATCACGGTGAATAAAAGGAAGATTTTGTCTTTAGATTACTGCACTGAGTTGGTGTAAAATGAATTTGGTTGGTTACCCCCACCTGGTTACCCCCACCTGCCACCTCCCATTTTAGCCCGTCTCTCCTCACGTATTTTCAAAAAGCATAATGAACACAGACTATAATGTAAATATCACAGTACCATGGTCAGATACTTGTACTCAGCAGCACTTCCAAGTGAAAGAATCTTCTTCTTCTCTGCCGACATGCCCATGAGCATGTAGTAAAAGATGTGGTAGTTTCGTTCCTCTGGCGCCTGCACATGGATGCACGTGTTCTTTACTACAGGGAAGTGTGACTTCTAACACTCTGTTATTTCCACAAATATTCAGCAGACCCATGTTCCCACCTGACGACACACTCTGGACTTCTCCAGCAGGTACTGCTCGATGCGGGCCCCCTCAATGGCCCCGCCCTTGCTGAAGTTGATGTCGATGTACTTCCCGAATCGACTGGAGTTGTCATTCCGAATGGTTTTGGCGTTACCGAAGGCTGAGAGGAGAATCAACAGTTAATGAAAAGCAGATCAAATGAACAGAAGGTGCTGACTAAGAAAACATACCCTCCAAGATGGGGTTTGCTTCAAGGACCTGCTGCTCGATCCAGGAGCGCTGACCACTCACTGCAGCCAGAAACTGCAGCATCAGCTTGGTGCTCTCAGTTTTCCCAGCTCCCGACTCGCCACTGATGGGAAAACAGACAAATGTGGAAGATGGATTTCATGATTACTTTCCAATTTTCACTACAATGACAAAGCAGTTCTACGGGGATCAGGTCCTCTTGTTTTCAGCCTCAGGAGCTGAAACATGAAGCTGACCCAGAAGAGCCGAAATCTGCAGTTCCCCTTATGGCCACATGAGGTCAGCTCTAAAACACAGACAGTATAAAAGAACCAACACACGCGTGCCTTAAACCTGCATTCTTACTAACAGCCAGCCGGGGGCGCCACCTCAGGTCACAAAAAGACTTCCAGTTGTACAGAAGTCTACGAGAACCCTCGATTCAGTTTTATTTATATAGCACCAAATCACAACAGTCGCCTCAATGCGCTTTATATTGTAAGTGGTTTCCAAAGTCAAGAGTGCTGTGGCCACTTAAGAACCAGAAAGTCCCATGGGGCCCCCCACCCCCCCAGTCATCAGATAGCCCGGCCTGTGACATTTTCCTGGCTACAAGTCTGTCTTCACTCATCAAAATACAAGAGAAAGTGATGGAGTCCTTGAGAATTTAAATCAAAAACAAACAACACAGGCTGTTGGCTATAAATTATTAATATTTTACTATGTAAAGTGCCAATGCCAATATGTGACCTACTGGATCACAAACTTCAATACAAGAGCAGCAAATTTATGTCAGAGTAACTAACCAAACTAACCACCTCCCGTTACCAGTTTTAATTCACTTTTTATATAAATAAACACATTTATATAAATATGTAACTACGCATACTTGTGCGTCATTTCAAACTGAGTTGCTGTTATTACGGCGTAGTAGCTGATCAGAGTTGTTCAGCCTCGAACAGCTTTGCTGTGCATTTTTCTCCCAGTGTGTCCAGTCTGGCTCCAATGGGTCACTGAGGACTGATTTTTCCCTGTTTCTAGGCCGTAGTACAAACATCTGTTATCATGTAACCACATGAAAAATGTGCAGTAAAGTACTTCAGAAGTACTTCATAAAGTTTCAGCACTAACATATGACTTATAAGAGGAAATGATCAGCCTTAGAGCAGCTCGCGTGCACACCAGCACCAGATGGCAGGCTTAAATCATCTGAATGTCTGACAGACGTTTTCACCTTTAGCACCTTTATCACACACTCTGAGGCATTAATGTGAACAGCACAGATTAAACCATGATACAGATACATCACAGCATAGGCAGGAATACAGAGCGACTAACTGCAACACGTGGGAGGAATTTAAATGAGCTTTTTCACTGATCTAATGAGTGATGGAGGAAATGTGGGGCACAGACTGGTAAATGGACTGGTTCTTATACAGCGCTTTTCTGCTCTAGCTGAGCACTCAAAGCACTTTATACGTGGCTATATATGGTGATCATAGCCACATATTTTGGTCATCTTCTGAACTGAAGAGATGTGGGGGACATTGCACCAAAATTTCACAAAAGAATACCGGAGGACATCGATGGAAGATCGATGTTTAGCTCGATGGAAGAGCTAAACAATTGTATCCTTCTCCTCACATACAAGGTCTGAATAATCAGGCCCATCTTATCTTAAAGACCTTGTAGTACCGTATCACCCCAATAGGGCACTTCGCTCTCAGACTGCTGGATTACTTGTGGTTCCTAGGATACTTAAGAGTAGAATGGGAGGCAGAGCCTTCAGCTTTCAGGCCCCTCTTCTGTGGAACCAGCTCCCAGTTTGGATTCAGGAGACAGACACCCTCTCTAATTTTAAGATTAGGCTTAAAACTTTCCTTTATGATCAAACTTTTAGTTAGGGCTGGATCAGGTGACCCTGAACCCTCCCTTAGTTCTGCTGCTATAGGCCTAGGCTGCTGGGGGGGTCCCATGATGCACTGAGGATTCTTCCTCTACTCCACATGTATTTATAGACGACTGCTGTGAATCATTAAGGTTTTTCCATGTCTCCCATAATGTCCCTGTGCTCTCCTTTTCCCTCACCTCCCAACCAGCGGAGACAGATGGCTCCTCCTCCCTGATTTAAAGGGAGTTCTTCATCCCTGCTTTCACCAAATGCTGCTCATGGTTGGTGTTTTCTCTCTGATATTCTAGCATCTTCCCTTTACAATATTAAGGACCTTTGAGCCGGTGTAGTTTAAATAAAACTGACTGGCTGTCTGATTACAACCAGCTCAAAACAATTGAACCCAAATGTCATAATAAAGAATAAACAGAATTTAAAAAATGAATGATTACATATTCAGAATAAAACACTTGATCCACTTCACCTTCTCACACCTTTCACCTTGGTCTTTGTTGCTGCTGTATCATTTCCCCAGTCTGCACATTTATTGTTTGTAATTTATGTGGCTGCAGCTTAAAAATGGGATCAATAAGAATCAGAACCGCACGTGTGACTGTATGAGTGTTGAAACCGCTGTGAAAACCCGACCTGATGACGCAGCACTGGTTCTTCCGGTGTCGGCGCATGTTGAAGAAGCAGCTGTCTGCGATGGCGAAGACGTGCGGCGGCAGTTCCCCCAGCCGCCGGTCCGTGTACATGTGCACATGCTCGATAGTGTAGATGGGCAGCAGCTGGTACGGGTTCACTGCCACCAGAATGGAGCCTGTGTATGTCTGTGCAGCAGAGAGCCAACGCGTTATGATGATGAAGGAAACGCACAGATTAGTCACAGTGATGGAAAGCAGAGATAAATGCTCAGTAACATAACTGAAGTATAAACAGACAGACTCAGAGTCATTGGCCTTTCACAGCAGTATTTTTACACAGCAAAAAGGTCCAATTCATGATTAAACACACACAGTCGGGCTGCGGTGTTGTGACCCATAAACACTGGGTTACTCTGTCAACAGAGGCTCATTCGTGTCTATGGAGACAAACAGCGCAGTGATAAAGTGCAGGGCAAAGTCTGAGGCCGAAAGCTGTCCGCGGCGAGCGGGGACGCGCTTCCACGCCGGGTTATGGATGTCATAAAACTGGGTGGCTCTGCGGTGAATCATGGGAGCAGAAACCTACATAGATGATGCCCTCTTTGTGCCGCACCAGGAGGTTCCTGAGCAGCCCGGCCTCGTTCAGGTCGCCCAGCCTGATCATGTCATCCACGCCCTTCACGGAGGTGGGGTGCATGGCCCGGATGCTGCGCTCATTCGTCTTCTTGAGCTTGTGCTCCTGTGTGTTTGTTATTAAAGACCTCACGTTATACAGAAGGCCAGCAGATCTCACATTAATCTGAAGAATCTGACAGGAGCACAGGCGTCCCTACCTTTCCTTCATCGTCGATCAGCTGGAGCTGCCCAGTGTCGGTCACCTTAACCTCCGCCCCGATTGGCACCCCGGAGTCGGTGTCCACCCATACAAAATCCCCCTGGTTGGGAAATCAGAAGTTATGATGAATAAATGGGCCTTGTAATGATTTTGGATCATCTTAATCTTAAAATTATACAAACAGAAAATTCATTCCTACCTTACTCAGGTGCAGCATCACTAAACTGTGACTCAAATCTGCAAAGAAAAGACAGTTTTCTAAAGGAAATTAACCAGTATATGTTTCCTTGGGCAGGCCCAGTGAACCTCCAGGGTTCTCCCTGCATAAACGAGGTTTTGCACCCACCCATTCCTCCCCCAAACACATTTAACCAGTTCTCCTTATTCAGGTCACAGTAACTAAAGCATGACAGACATTATTGTTGATAAAAGCTCAGCGATAGCAGGAAAATACTGCCTTTCCTGGATGTGGACTAATCATTCTTATCAGTGGCAGTTAACCCCTAAACCCAGCTCTTAGCAGGAAAAAGCCTGACTTCAGTAGGTTTAGTCTGCCACATACTGCAGACGAGCCCCGCATGCAGTCTCCTGCCACATGTACACAAATCTTTACTGCAGCTAACATAAACGCTGACATGTAAGCACGACTTTCACTCTGAGGACACTTCTGTTCAAGAGGTTATACTGAATTTTATAACATTACAACTACGGAAAAATACACTAAACTGTATATATATATATATATTATATATATATATATATATATAAAGAGATCCTCTCTGGATACATTTTTAATAAAGTTACCTCTTACCTGAGAACAGGTATGTGTTACTGCTGCTGCCAAAGGACCTTTTCCTACAATGACTCTAAAGCAGGAAGCTTTCCTGGCATAGCCTCCCTTTATGGCCCTTTGACTTTGCTCCTGCAAAGAGTATATGACACCACATCCCAAACATGTACTCCAAAAAAATCTAATTCAGGTGTGTCTGAACACCCACTGCTGCCTTGTTAGAAATGTGATTTTTCGATGATAAAAGTCTGTTTTTAGTGGCTGACATGTTAAAACAGGACTAAAGTTACATAGTAGCTAAACAAACAATATTCTTGCCTATCAAACACGGCAAAGTGGTTTTAGTCATTATATTTGAATTTTTTTGGCCCTTCTCAACTTAAATGGTTAAAAAATAGGTTAAGAGTGGAAGGACAGTTACCTAAATGCCAGTAAATCACTTTTCCTGATCGATAAACACGCTGTCGTCATGGGACAAATACCGCCGAGGCATTGTGATGCACTCAGAGGCAATTATGTTGTAAACAGCACGCAGTAAAGGGAAACAACCGGCTCAGCCCGAAGATAAAAGAGTGGGAATAAAACTGCTTCACCCACCCATACCAGGTCAGACTATTCCAGAAGCCAAACCCCAAATAAAAGGAAGAAATCCAGCTGTGTAAACCGGGTTAACATGTGGAATCCACACCTGAGGGTAAAAACAAGGCTGGACAACAAGTAGCAGCTGCTGGTTCCTCATGTTTACAGTGAAAGATAAATGAAGGCCATGATCCTGAAGATCTCACACAATTATATCTGTAATCTCACTATCCGCCCTCAGCTGTGGGCTGTCTGCAGTTTGTTTGGACCTGAAAAAAATTTTTTTAACTAAAGATGAACCACATGACCCCCTCAGAATGAGCTGTTTTTTTCTGTATGGTAACTTTGGTCAGTTTAATGGAGGCTGCTAAATCTTACCTTCATTCACGGGGGTATGGGTGGGGGTGTCATGTTTGAATAAACTGCACCAGTCTGTGACGCAGAGGAACAGAAAGCAGACCTGCTTTCACTGGAGAAATATCAGCATGCGTAAAACAGACGGAGCTCACGAACACATTTTGATTGCAGGCTCATCTTCTCGCTGCGATCACTCCTCTCAGAATCACGTCCTAAAACAGCCGTGACTGTAGATTTGTTTTTCATATAATGACCCAATAATATTATCATAAACAGGTATTTAGCAGCCGGGAAATCAAAGAGAAAACAAGAGCGTAGCTTGTATTGTTTTCAGTATCTTTACTATAATTACACAGACAAAAACAATGTACAACGTCTGGATGTTTCAGGCTCACTTCAGCTCGGATTCGTTACACTCTGCAGCACGAAGCGGCGCGTCACACGGCACACAAAATGTTTCAGCGAGTACAAAACTGGAAAAGAAGGTCGATGGAAAACAGAAGCGCATTTACAGTGATTTACATGAATACAGTCCGCTGTTGACACAAGCACACCGCTCTCTGCAGTCTGGGTTAGGAGGAGATCTGATGGCAGTTTGAAATATCTCTCACTTTGTAGATTACACCTAAACTGTGGCTGATGAAAGGTCTTTTTTCAAGGAGACGAAAAAATGCAGCAGCTGGATTAAAGAAAAGAAGCAGGAGAAGTGACCTGAAACGTTTCTGTGAATGACAGCTGGACAGCATTTAAACAGCCGGCCGGCTCACGTACACTGACAAAATGAAGGCACAGACTGATGAAAAGAGCACGACTGAGATTAGTCCGTTTACACACAGTTTGCTAAAGGAGTCCTTTTAAATGATTGTGATTGGCTCCGCTGGATACCTCTCAGGTATTTACTAAAACTTCTGCGCCTGCTTTTAGAGCCAAATATCACTGATACACAATGTGCCAAATGTTTTAAAAGAGGCAGAAACTAAGTTAGTAAAAATGATCTTTGGGGGGGGGGGGGGGGGTCTTCATACACTAAAAGGAAGGAAGGAAGGGGGAAGGGGGGGCACAGTGGCCATCAGGTGGCCACTCTAATGCAACCTGCGCTGTTCCTGTTTTGAATGAGAACCAGTTCCTCGAAGCCCTCCTGTCGCTCCTCTGTGTTGCAGATAGGGAGGGTGCGTGTGATTGTATGCAGCAAATCATAGCACCAAAACTCTGAGCAGCTCCTTCACCCCTTTACCGAGACAGAGGCGGGGCGACGGCGGTGGTTCGTTGATAGACGAGGAGCTCGCTCTCATGCCCGTTCTTTGCGCTTCAGTTTGGAGGACTTCTTGACGGTGCCGTTCTTGTTGAGCAGCTTCAGCACTTTCTCCTTGTGGTCGAGCACTTTCATCATGGTGTCTCTGGCCTCGGTCACCTGGTCCATCACCAGCTTACAGCGCTGCATGTTACCCTGAGGAGAAATCACATCTTAACTTCAGCTGTCAGACTGTGCCCAACCCGCTCAGAGAGGTCGAAGCTACAAAAGGAAGTAAACCGACAGAAGAAGGAAAACCAACAGAAACCCCATCTGTGTTAAAGAGGACCTCTTCTATGCATCTCCAGCCCACACCTTTATTCTTGGAGTCCAAAGCAGCTCGGCATGATTTACAGCTCAGAACAGTCCTCATTTATCTTACACTGGGCCTTCTGCTGCCCCTCAAACAGCAGGGGACCATGTGAGGAACATCTGTTCTCACTGACATCCCAGAGCACTGAGAAGAGACCAGACTGAGGGATTACCTGTGCATATTTCACCATCTTTTTTAAACATTAGCCATGTGCACATCCACCTGTGGGACAGTATAAATATATTGCAACCTCTAGTTTTGTCACGTCTTTATACAAACTTGGGGGAAGTAATGGGAAATGAAGGAAATGACGCTGTTTCCTGGGAGCTGCGCTTCAGGTTACATTATAAAATGTCAACAATAACTAACAATATTAGACCTAATAAAAGAGTTATGGTATTTTTCTATAACGATGTCAGGGCTGCAGCTCCATCTGGTGGCAGTTCTTTGCCAAATCTCAGTTAGGCTACCCGACCAGTGACAATAGCGACGATTAGTCGACTAGTCGCGCACATTCCTGCTCGCAATCCTTCCCATATCCAATGAAGGAGCTTCACCTTTCAGCCGCTTCACCTTATGGGTTCATAAGCTGTGCTAGTTGGACCATCAACAGGAAATTCAAACAATTATTTCACATGAACGGCTGTATTAAATGGCCTCTCTGCATTCAGAGACGGGCTCAATCACAATATTCAGATCAGGGCGGGCACATCTGACAGGAGGATTCATCCAATCAGCACTTATAAACACACAAGTGTATTTTAGTGGGTGAAGCGCTGAACTTTACAGTGTGTGAATGCTCTGGGCAACGACAGACAGCACGAGCAAAGTGATGAACAGAGCACGGGTTTGATTTTCAAACCCGGGTTTGGTTGCATAAATGCTCCTCAGCCACGCTGCTCTACGCTGTTTTCACTTATCAGACAAATCCTTTTGTCCTCATCGTCAGCTCCCGTCTCCTGCAGTGCTCCCCAGGGTTTCCATCTGGGTCCTGTTTTAGTCTCCATTTATTATGTGTTTTATGTTCTGTATTATATTCCTTTGGGTCAGATATTATGGCTTGTTAAAAGTCACTTCCTTCAGCTCAGTGACAGCTCCTTTTACCTGCCCCCTCCCCCACCCAAACCTGACCTGTACTGTAAGCACTCCACCTGCAGGCTGGGTGTGATCTTTGACATGGAACATTATGTAATATAAATATATCACTGAACTGTTATATTTAACATATATATATGAATATAAAAATCCTGAAAGACTTCAAAGAGCATATCCCAGCTGACTATTTTCTAAAGTCTTTTATTTTCAATGGCGCTAACCTGCAGCAACGACCTCACCTGTATTAGCTCGTTAATTCGGTGAAGGTCATCATCAGCGCCGGCCCTCTTCTTTGGAATCAGACCCTCCTGAAGGGTGGAGAGGCGGCTGTACACATCGTGCTCCAAACTCGACTGCAGAACAAGCAGCAGACACAAAAGTTTTGCACCTGTCGGTCAATCACGTTACTCAGTCAACATCGAGCAGGATGATTTGTGTCTGCTGTCCCTGAGCTGACACGCAAACTCACACTGAAACATTTTAACACGTTCTAATGGACGACATTTATTTTTAGTAACCGTAGCTCACTTTATGCTCATTTACATAAAAATAGTTCTCGTTGTTCAGATGGATGCAGCAGTGTCAGCACTCACCAGCTGCCTGAGCTGTGCAGCACACAGGTGAATCTTCCAGCCCTGTGCTCTGCATGCCACTCCCCTCTGATTGGCCATATCCTGCAAGGTGCCCTTTTTCTCCTCTGAGACAGAAACAAAAAGCAGAATTAGAGCAAGGAAAACAAAGGAAAAGCTCAGTTAAATTTATTCTGGTGGAAAGAGGACTTTTGAATGTTAGGTGAAGTTTTATGCATCAATTTACTGGATAATGGAAGTGTGTTCATGTGAAGCAGGATGCATGCCACCATCAAACAACCTCCTGCTGTGCAGCTTAGTGCAGTTCAAGGTGCCAACAAGCCAAAAATGTAATGAAACAGAAATTTAAAAATTAAAAGACAAAACATCAAAGCTAAAGTTTAATTAATAATTAAAATATATAAAATAAATACAAAGATCAGATAAACAGATCCATCACAGAATCTAACCCAGGACAAAAGGCTTAAAACCAGAATAAAGCTAAATGTGATGTCTATGACTGAGGGCTGAAGAGGTGACGTTTACAGGACCACAGAGCACACAGGACACGGGTCGCTCCACCTTGTCACCGCTCACGCCCAAAATAGCAGACGCAAAGTTTGTTTTTCTAAATTTCATCTCAATCATGATTTCAACACCTGGTCGTCAGAGTGCTGTTATAGTGAAGGCAGTGAGCACTGATGGCTCTAGCTTCTGCATCTGTGGTGACATCGTTCCAGTTATTATTAAAGTTTTGATGGAACAGACGCCGCTGACACGTTAGCATTTACCGCAATCACCTGCTGTCAAATCAAAACATGAAATATGCTCGTTTGTCTGCAAGTACCAAGACACTCACCTTTGACCCGGATGTCGCTGTATCTCTGGAAGTGGTGGTACGCAGCTTTCCAGGGGTTACGGTAGTGCCTCAAAAGGGTAATAGGTGGGCGGGGCCTTACTGGCACGTAACGCACTCCTTCTTCATCTTCGACACAGAAACAGGTGTTAAAAAACTAACTGCAGTCAGAAAACATCATCATCATCATCATCATCATCACTGCCGCCAGGATCAGTTTACATACCGACATACTCCCTCGGTGGAGATTCCCGCCTCTCGGCCCTGCCGGTGATGGGCCTGCCCGGGGTCTTCTCCTCATCTGTGCTGTTGGTCTCGACCATCTCGCTCTCCTCGGTGGAAATGACGTGCTGCTGCTTGCGGGGCTTCTTCCTGGGGGAGGCTCCGGGGATCAGGTCTCCTGTGGCTGGAGCGCTCAGGGTGGAGGCCTGCGTGGTGAGGGCTGGGGCTGAGGACATATTCGCGTTGGGATCTAAGGAGAAGCACCGTGCTAGTTTTTATTTATATTCTTAAAAGTGAAGACCGATCACATTTGGAGAACAAGCATGCTCTTCACCTGGCTGGGAGGAGTCCATCGCCTCCACTTCCTGCTTGATTTTCACATCTGGGCAGACGGAGCTCGCGGCACAGGCCGCGGTGCTGCTGGCGGCAGGCTGGGTGGGGGAGGCCACAGTGTTGGCCATTGAGGCGGGGACAGGGGGAGTCACAGCAATGGCGGCCGGCAGCGAGGAGAGGACGGTGGAAGGCTGGGAGGGAGGCACGGGCCCGGGTGTAGCGAGAATGGTGGGGATGGCTTGAGCGAGGTGCTGGGTGTTTGAGGACGCCACCTGCTGCTCTCCGCCCTGAGACGGCAATGCTTCTACAGTAGCCATGACAGGGGGGGCCACCGCCATGTGCACCTCAGCTTTGGGTTTCACTCTGATGAAGGAACAAAAACTGTCAGATCAATGACACACAGAACAGGAAGTAAAAACACGTGAGCGATCGGCGTGCTCACCCAGCAGGCCGGGGCGATCCCGCTCCTCTCACGCCACCGTCGATTCTGCCGGTACTGGCTTCACTGGTTTGGGCGGGGATCAGGTTCTTACGAACACACCTGAGAAAGGTGAAGGGTAGTAAAGAACACACTGAACTATTCTGCTAAAATTGGTACAAGTTTATTTGGATAATATACTGATATATATACACTGATACTGTGGATGTGTGAAATGCTTCCAGTGTTTAGAGTGATTATCGGTATCTCGTAGGACAACCCAGTCAGAGCAAAGACACTTGGCATCTGATTAAGATAGGGCTGCAACGATTAGTCGACATTGTCGACAATAATCGACAATAAAAATAGTCGATGATGAATTTAATTGTCGATTATAGTCGTTTTTTATTACTGGTGATTTTTTTTTTTTTTTTTAACGGAGTGAGACGTCTTCCTGTCCGTCTATCTCTGGCGTGCTTCACACATGCGCAATAGCA
>JAVDPK010000663.1:437660-452695 GCA_034780415.1 Cichlasoma orientale
TCCTTCTCCCTCAGACTGATTCAACCTCACTGCCATAAAGAACACTTCAGGAAATCATTCCTACCGTTCTCCATAAACCTGTATAATAACTCTTCTTTGTGTGACAGGTGAACACACCTATCAAGACACAAGATCCTACACACAAAATTTTGTATTATATCCTCTTGCTGTTGTCTTCCAGATTCTTTTTGTACATACTCTGATTTATTTATAGTGTATATATTACATATTATATTATTTATCAATGCGGTTTGCACTACCCTCTTGTACAATGTCAGCCTTAATATAACTCTTCGTTACCCACATCCGGCCCACGGGCCGCTAATTGAATAGCCCTGGTTTAAGGGCACCTATTCATTTATACACCTTTACAGTCTTGGATATTCCTTTTAAATGTGGCTGAGGTTTCACAAGATTATTATACTGGGGTCTGACTGCGGATTAGATGCCAGAGGGGAAGGAGATACGGGTAAAAACAGTCAGGACAATCAGACAAACAGGAAGTTAAAACTGAAATTTGCCACCATAGAAAAACTTTCAAAGTAAAAGAGGAAATAACCCAAAAGACACCTAGTAAATATGGAAACAGGAAAACTCACTAAACATGATAGAGAGGAAGACTGCAGAGGTAATAAAACCAGGACAAAAATTTCATATGCCACAGATTAAACCAGCAATCCAACACATAACCAGCCCCAAGAACCAAGTCCGGATCAGGAACCATTGTAGAAAAATGATTGGAGAACATTTTATAATCATATAAACTTTCTCAAAAAGAAAATTTGTGTTTGGTGATTGTTTCTTTGTAACGATGCTTCTTGGTAATAAATCTTATCCTGTTGGAAAACCCGTTTATTTCCCTTAAATGGAGCCACGTCTGTGAGGAGAGGCATTTGTGGGTTGAGTATCAGAGTTGAGTATGTGAGCTGCACCCGTGAAAGACTTCTCTACCAAACAGCTGATTCTGCTGCTGACTCTGTGTGTGATTGGATTGGAAGTGTAACAGTTTACTCGTGTAACAAACAGGGGCCTCAGCAGCATGTGGAAGAACCATCCACAGCCAGAGCAGCCTGGCAGCTCCTCCTCATGCTGCTCACACACTGCTGTGGGACGGCGTCCCGTTCTTCAACGAGTCAGCCAGTGTGGTTGTGTTGGTCACTCTGGCACGAACAGCACGCCCAAGCTGATCCCACAGGTGTTCAATGAGGTTGAGGTCAGGACTGCAGGTAGGCCATTCCTGTGATGTCCAGTGGCTGATACAAAAGGTGGACCTGAACGCAGACTGGGTAGATGCAGCGAACTACTTAAAGTCTGTGTTACACAGTGCAAGCATAAATCACAAGAGGAGCTAGCACAGGGAGCATCCACTGACACGGGTCAGAAACCCGGCGCAGGGAACAGGTGACTCAAGGTGAACGATTTCTATGAACGAGAGAGCAGAATTAGCCCAGCGGTTCAGGAGGGAGGTCATCCACACCAGAGGTGGACAGAGTGTCTGGAATAGTGGCTGCTTCTCTGAGTGAAGGAGTCCATCCTTGGGAGGGGTTATAGTCCAGAGAAGGAGCGTTTGAGGAGGGCAGCGAGGGAGGCTGAGCATGGACTGATTCCTACGGAGGAACAGTGAGAGGTGGACCAGAGCAAAGGCGGCAGGTAGGTGGAGCTGAGAGCACTGCTGCTCAACCCACACATGCATTTCCTGACAGATGTGGCTCCATTTAAGGGAAATAAGCAGGCTTTCCAACGGGATAAGCTTTATTGCCAAGAAGCATCCTTACAACAAAGAAATCATCACCAAACACACATTTCCTTCCTTTTTGTGCTGCGTTTATAAAGGAAACAGTATTGGTATGATAAACTAAAAGAGAAGCTTTAACAAAGTATCTCTGTATGAAATACAAGTTATTTTAATCACTACGATATCCAGGTCGCTTCAGGGTTAAATTCTGCTCTGTCTGAACTATTTGCTCCACATAGTCATCATTTACATCCACCTGGGTCATAAAGGGTTTTTTAACCATTCCTGCATGCTGAGGCATGCATGCCACAAAATTCCCCAGCTGTGCTCCCTCAGTTACTCACCTGCTGGTATGTTTCTTTAAGTTGTGAAACACTCGTGAATTCTTTGGAAGTCATTTGTGACAGGATTTATTTGGGATGATTAAACGAATCCAAGGAAGTAAGTAGTAAGCAAGATTCAGGAAAATATTAAGATGTTTTCAGAGTACGAGAGCAGGAAACAAACAGTTTTTCTGTGACATACCAGTTTGTCTCTTACTCATTTGTCTGAATTGTTAATCACTCATAACCATGTCACAGCTGGCTGTACAGTGTCTGATCTTAACACTGACTCAGGCACTGTTTTCTTCACTGAGGCCGGAGGAGCACGTCTCTCCGTGCTGCTGCAGGCGCAGATTGTTTTGACTCATCTAAATGAATCCTCTCCTTCAGTGAATCAGTCTCTCTGGATCTCTCTCAGCTCCGTTCATTCACTGCAGGCCCAAACTGCAGCCAGCCAAACAGCCACAGTGAAGTCCTGCATGGTTAATAAAGGATACTGTCCTATGTGTGACCTGACCTTTCTCTTCAGCTTCATTATCTCCCAGCACGCCAGGCTGAGCAGCACAGACTGATAGCTGACTAAAGCGAGACAAAAAACAGGATGGTCATCCAACGGAGCGCTTCGATACATCAGAACTTCAGACACTCAGAGAGGGGCACGTCCTGGACTGAAATCATCAGATTACAGAATAATGTAAGGAGACGGTAGAAGTAGGAGAGCAGAGCCGCTCCTCTCTGGTGGAATGGAGTTCTTCCCCTCCACCATCGCCAAGTGCTCCTCAGCTGATCTAACAGACCTTACTATATGGAGGTGACTGTTGTTGTGATTGGCTCTTTATAAATTAAACTTAATTGATTTAAAGTAAAGAAGCTCAACAAATAATGTTGCAGCAGACACAAGCTGAAAATGTGCTGCCAGTGGTCTCCTCTGAGAGATTTGCATCGTCTCTCTAACAGCCCTAAAATTAGAAGTCAGCGCCCTGATTTATGTGGAAAAGTTGAGGGGGTGGGGGCACATTCCATGGCTGCTGTAGGCAGGAAGTTTTGGAATCTCCATGGAAATCAAGGCAAAACACAGAGCCCCACAGTTATTTTTCCAAATATTTCACACATGCCTTTGGTAGAAAATGTGCTCCAAAGGAAAGAAGGACGGATGATTTGTTACCAACTGTCCCCTTCATTCCTCCCAGACACAATTGCATCTCGCATCGCGATTCAAATGGTGCGTGGCTTTAAAAGTGCTTTAACTGCAGATGAAGCATGAAATATGTGGAGTGCGTTTCACACGGGTCTGCAGGTAACATACCGTGAAAAACAAACAATGATTGATTGACATCTGCTCTGGCTCATCCACTCTGACTGACGCTACAAGGTTTCTTCATCCCGGCTGGATGATGATGACTTCTGTAATCCTAAACTTTCCCCCGACTGAGCCCCTCTCACCTCACCCACAGTTAGGTGCTGATATACGAGGAAGGAAACGTGATCTGCGTTGGCACAGATAGGACCAAAATAATGGGAAATCACAGACTGCATGGTGCCAAAGCTGAAAATGGCACTCAGCACATGGAGATTTATGACTGCAGCTTCTCCTCGGCCGAGAAAAGTGGCACTCGCTTACAACGAGTAAAGGTATCGGGAGGAAAATGCGCGGCATCCGAGGAATGAAGTTCCGACCTCAGTGAGGAGGAACAAGGAAGGCAAAAATATTTATTCGAAGTTTACGGAGGAATTCCTGCATGTTAAAAAAGCTCTCGAGAACACATTAGAAAGAACACACACGCGGCACCGTGGAGTCAGTGTCAAAGCATTTGATCTGATTATCTGGAAGTACATTTTTATTTGCATCACAGGTTCTCATATATTCGGAGAATTCGTGCCGACTGGTCCCTGCTGAGTCTGAGCACGTTTCACACCGTGTGAGAGGAAATCCAGAATCCTCCAGGTGCTGCTCATGTTGCCATGCTCTGAAGTGTGTGTGTGAGAATGAGACATGCTCTATAAAGCGCTTTGAGTGCTCATGTAGAGAAGAAAAGCGCTTTAAGAATCAGCCATAAAAATTCTACAATATCGCTCTCCAAAAACAAAGAGCAGCTCCTTACACAGGCTGCACCTCACAGCACCAACCGCAGAAACACCTGAGCAGGTCCAGTTCGGGACTCGGCTCAGGTGAAGCCTGGCAGACACCTGTCAGCTGTTGCCCTGGTAACCAGTCCAGCTCCTTCTTCTTTCCAAAGTTTCCCTGTTACCGTTTGATGAGCGCCCCTAGTGGCCAGCCCCAAGAACGCCTCTGGAAACACATCCTGACAGCTCCCTTCTCAGTGATCTGTGGTTTGGAGACGGTGGTGCCAGAAAGACAGGAAGCTGCGCCGGAGGTGGCAGAGCTGAAGAAGGTCAGATTTTCATTGGGAGTGAGCAGGATTAGAGACGAGGACGTCAGAGGGCCAGCTCAGGCTGAGCAGTTTGGAGACAAAGTCAGAGGGGCGAGGCGGAGACGGTTTGGACGTGCAGAGGAGGAAAAAGTGGATCTACTGGACAAGGATGATGAGGATGGAGCTGCCAGGCAGGAGGAGAAGAGGAAGAGCTCAGAGGAGGTTCATGGATGCAGTGAAGGAGGGTTGGTGTGAGAGGAGGATGCTGGGATAGGATGAGCTGGAGGCAGAAAGGGCAGGTGACCATTTTACAGCCTTTTGCAGATTTCTCCCTTCATAGCTGGCTAGCTAATGCTAGCTGGTGAAGTAACTGCATCTAGTTGTCCAGATATGGTCACCTGTGGTTTCAAAAGCCAACACGGAGATGGCAAACTTCAGGCTTTAGAAGGTCCACAAAGCAGCAGGTGACCCCTCTGGCTTTACGCCAGCAATGAAAACAGAAAGCAATTTATCAGACATATATTAAAAACTTTATTATTGTGAAATGTTAAAGGCATACATACGAATGTTTCCTTTACAAAAGTTCACAGCAACATCACATTGGGTCAACCAGCTGAAGCAACGCAACTTAACAGAACCTTCTGTGTTTGTCATCATTCATAACTTAAAGGTAGAGTCCATCTTTGGCACCAGGAAACATTTAAAATATAAATGATAATACAAAATATATTAACTTCTCTCACTTCAAACAGCCATTTGTGTAAACATATTGCAGAATAAGCAAAGGGCAGTAACTCGGACCGACGCCAGCAGACGCACCGAGACGCGGCGTGAAGGAGAACGTCGGTGAAACGCTAACATTTAAAAACGGGACGAGCTTATTGGCTTCTTCAGAAATGCACCGATGATGAGCTTTAGCGTCCTTTCCCGTGAAGCGTGGCACATTCCAGTTACACAGAAGTCTACATTCAGTGTTCAGCGATCCTACATCACGCAGGGGGAAATAAATAGACGGGCCCGTGTCACTACAGTCTACCCAGAAATGTGAGATACTTGAAAAACAGCTGAATATAACAGTGATGGAGACAAGTAGCAAATGCGGGCCAATTATAGTTGCCCGTTTCTGTGGTAGAACCAGCTACCACGGCTCAGAGGAAATAACCGCCCCAGAACAGGAGTCATGTAGAGAATGCCTGCCATCTTAACAAGGGCGAGGGGTCAGACTTTAGATAGCCTTTTTCTTTAACGGGAGCGTTCCCTCAGCGAGGAATGTGAGAAGATTAGCTCCGCCGTGCCATCAGAGGCGAGAGGAACGCTGGGCAGTCGCCATCTGAGGCCCTAAACGTTACCCGGGGATCTGGAAAATTAGACCCCAGAGAAACGGCGTCAATCCTCACAGGCTTTTTAAAGAGAAGCGAGCGGGCGTTTTGCAGGCTCCGCATTCAAAGAAAGCTTCCAAATCCTCTGCTGAGCTGCGAGCAAGGCCTCCCAATGTATTTTAAAGAGAGAAGCAACTGTTCATTCAGCTCTGTTAAACAGAATAATCCTCAGACATGGCAGGAGGACGCTTACTCTGAGTCACTTTTATAAATATTCCCACGGCTTTCAGAGGGCACGGCAACAGGGACGCTACTGGGAAACAGAACCGGGAAGTGAGCCATTTGTACAGAATTTTAAAACAGTGGAGCACACTCAGGACAAACTGCAATCACATCAAAGTACGAGCAGCATTTAAATACATCGTTCAGAGTTAAAGGGAAACATGCACAATATGCACAGTCAGCAGCCCAGTTCCTGTCAGGCTGAAATACTGTCCAGGTACCGAATTCCCGACCGTCCGTCTCAGCTCTCCGCGGCGCACGCGCTGATGTAAGAAGCCCTTCAAAGCGCCGTCGGTCGCACGGCGAGCGCTCAGATGAGGATTTCAACCACGTCTGCGCCCAGGCTGTTCTTCAGCATCTTCAGCTGAACCTTCGGCTCCTCCGAGGTTCCTGCGGTCAGAGCGGAACGAGTGAAGAACTGATGCACGCGTCATTCTTTTAAATACACATTTGCTGTTGATGCAGCCGAGCGGCTCAAAGTGAGGTGAGTCCCCACTGAATAAAAACCCACCAGGTGTAGCTGCTGAGCCCGTCTCACACGTCTCGGGCTCGCTGGGCTTGGCCGCGGCCTCAGGCTGCCGCACCGCCGCGTCGCTCTGCGTGCCGCGGTCTCGGCTCGGGCCGCTGGCGGCAGCAAACAGCTTGGGCTGCAGCGCGGCGGCACCTGTCTGGTCATCTGAGAGGCTCTTTCCTGCAGACAAAGACAGGACGCTGCTTGATTACACATCCACACGTACGCGCTCCAGAACATCTGCCGGTTCTTCCCACGACTATTCTGGATGGAGCTATTCTGGAGCGAGAGCTGATAGGCATTCCAGTTTAAAAACATGTCGTCTATTTAAGAGACACACACTTTTTTTTAAGGGTGTTCACATTCTGTGTGGCAGTTGCTGAAATTAAAGATTTAGGATTCCTCCGCTCGACTTGCACAGTAAGGGCAGAAGCTCACCTTTACTCTCCACGCCGCCGGTCACCTTGTTGATGGAGGGGACGGATCTCGCCGCACGAAGCCCCTGCTTCTCAGGCTTGCTCTGCTCCCACCTGGAGCGCTGCTGGAGCACTTTGATCACTGCGTCCTTCTCCAGGAGCTGAGCGTGAAGAGCGCGGATCCTGAGTGCACGGAGAACATCATGAGTTTGGAAATCAGGAGACAGCAGACATAAAGAGACACTGAAGGAAGGAGAAGCACCTGTTCTCCATCTCCTGACGTCTGTGATCGGACAGAGGCAGATCTTCATTAAAGCTGCTGTCCGGGGAATGGCGCGGGGAGTGATTGATGATGGTTGTATCTCTGAAAATCAAACAGAAGGCTGTTAAAATCCCTCAGCTCTTATGTTTTGGACCCTGGCTGCGTTGGTGCAGGTTCGCTCATACCTCTGCGCTGCAGCTGTGGCTGCTGCATCCATTGCAAACTGCCTCATGGTGCTCTCCTCCAGGTACTTTTGCTCCCACTTGGTGATGTCCGCCTCCAGGGCCAGGATGCGCTCCTCCTTCTCCCTCAGCTGCTGCTGCAACCTGGACGAGTTCGGTTCTGAAGCTGTGCTGTCAGCGGTCTGGTTCTGGGACTGAGAGAGGAGACGATATTTACACAACTCACTTCAGTTTGCTAACTGAACTCTGAGCGAGAATGCAAAGCTCTGCCAGGCGCTTGTGTAGCGGCTTGTTTGCCTCACCTGTGCCCGGAGGTTTTTCAGCTCCTGCTCCAGCCGTGTGCGCAGCCGCAGCTCCAGCGCTTCCCTCTTCTCGCAGGCCGCCTGCAGCTGAGCCAGCGCGCTCTGCAGCCGCTCCACTTTCTTCACGTATGCCCTCTTCCTCTGCAGTTCTTCCTCCAGCTGATGGTTGCGGGTCTGTGCCGTAGCCAGAGCCTGCTCCAGCAGCTCCCGCCTCCGCTGGCACTCCTCCCCGGACACTCGCAGGTGCTGAATCTGCCGCTCCAGATGCTCCCGCTCCCGCTGCTGCTCTTCATCTGAGATACAGGAAAAAAAAAAAAAAACAGCAGCTTAGTGGAGGTCAGATTATCAACCATACGGGACAGAAGCGTTAAAGTGAATCTAATCTGTCACCTCTCCTCTCAAATCAACCTCATCTTCAAAATTGTCCAGCTTCTACCAACATCACAGCAAGCCTCCTCTGGTCCATTCAAAAACACTGTTCCCTGAGTGCAGAGGTCCAGTATTTGGATCCGTTTCTATAAATCCATAACAACTCTGATGGAGTCCAGCAATAAAAATATGGACTTAAAGGGCACATGAGCAGAAGGCTTTGTGGATTCTTCCTGGTTTTTGTTTGAGGTGCAAACAAAAGGGGCTTACAAAGCCCGCCGCTCCAGGCTGTTTCTCAAATAGCACTTCAAATGCCTTCATTCCCGCGGGACGCTCACATTTAACCGCATTGCACTGAAACAATGGCTGTTTTCCAGTCATCTTCAACAACAGGAATCTTCTAACTCGGACAGGTCTGGGAAGGGTGTCAACATATGAAGCCAAATAATAATGTGAATCTTCAGACTTCATGCTGTGGGCCAAACGCATGCAGTTTTCTGGTGTCTTTACGCGCCGGCGCCCTTTTAGACTCCGAGCTGCTGAGGCGGTGAAGGCCTGAGAAAGGCCGACGCATGAGTTTGAACACGGCCATGAAAATAAAATGATTTTGTCATTAAGCCCGTAAAAATGTGTGGTTAGAAAAGTGCACACTGGGTCTCCTTTACAGAGAAGCTCTCTGGGCCTTTGCCGGGGTCAGTGAGGCCTTCACCCCGGGAGCGCGTCGCTGCATTGTTAAAGGACCCAACAACAAACCACATGACACCTTGTTTTCTGCCCTCGTAAATTTGGGATCAGTGAAATAATATTTCTGGTTGAATCTTTGAAAGCTAGTCCATATCTCAATGAGCCCTTTTAGAAAGTTTATCTGACGTGCCTCTTTAAAAGGAGGCTGATTACACAACACGAGTGCATGCCTGTGGAGGGAATGCAGACTTCCTCTTATCCACTTACGCACACAGGCATAGCTTTGTACTGCTAAAAGCTCTGGAATGCCTCTGAGGACATGAAGTAACCAAGCAGCTCCAAATTTATTTCATGTGGTTCTCCAAACAAAAACACATCAACGACACTTCCCACTATTGCATCGGTGCTTCCTGCTGCGTTTGGGAACGAGTCACACGGCCGGCATTCTGGCCAATCCTCGCTGCGGGATTCCCGCTGCGGCGCAGGGCTGCACAGAATTAACAGGAGCAGAGAAATACTCACAACTGGCCGATCGTCATTGCGCCGCAGGGTAAAAGAAATGCCCAAACAAGGAGAAGGAGAGAGCCAGGGGTCAGGCAGTTAGGACAGGACGCCCAGACTCCTTATTCCCCTTGAGGAGGGAGGTCATCAGCAGTGATGCAAAACTGAGCAGATGTGTGTGTGTGAGTGTGTGTGTGTGTGTTAGGGGGGGGCTGAAAGTCCTGAAAACATCTCAGGAATCCAGGCCACATTTACTGCAGTATGAAAGATGGCTGCAGTCTGGGTGCCGAGAGCAACTCACAGCAGACAAACAGCCGTTTGTGTCCCGGCGTGTAGCGCGCACCGCATCACTAAAGGAGGAAACCAATCCCTGCTCAGCTATGTTCCTGCTATTGTTTCACAGCGAAGTGCGATTGATTCCGCGATGAGCGGCGGCATGAGAACGGTGTGTAAGCAAAGACTGACGCGGACTCACTTTGCTCCAGGAGTTTAACGAAGATGTGCTGCTTCGGGTCGCCGCAGTCCGCTCTGTCCTTGGTAGCCGTGTCGAGTTGTTCTGTGCGGAGATAACAGGCGCACCACAATGAGTACACACACACACACACACACGATGTACACTTGGAAGCAGAAGACAGACAAAATAAATGGACCTTTACCTCTCAGGTCTCTGTTGAAGTCATGCATCCTCTTAATCTCTGCCTCCAGTTTATTCCTCATCGTTTTCTCCAGAGCTTCTCGCTTGGCGGAGCCTTTCATGAGGGTCTCATAAGCCTCAGATATCCTCTGAATCTCCAACTCCATCTGGGAAGAAAGCGAGAGAAGATGATGCGTCTCTGGGGGAGAAATTCCTGTTTGTGTTGCAAATGTTAATTATCAATGAGGCTAATTAGTCAACTGAATGCTCTTTAACACTATGTGAATGAATAATGGAATTAGCATTCCAGAGTGAACACCCGGGTCCCAGGTGCCAGGCACTTATCTGCTCACTGCCAGCATGTTTTTAAAGACAAAAGGAGATGCATTGTAGAGATTCCAGGCACCTCCTGCACCAGCTGAAAGCATTCACTGCATCCGCCATCCTCTCACCTTCTGCAGCCTGGCGGCCTTCTCCGTGAACGCCTCCAGTTCCTTCCTGAGCCACTCGTTCTCCCGCATCAATGCGGCGCTCTGAGCGGAGCTACTGCTGGAAGCTGCGGTGATGCTGCTGTGAACCGCCTGGGACTGAGCAGACACAAACCTGCAGACAGGAGATAACAACGCTGAAACCCCCGAAAAACAAAAGAAAAGGAGTCTTCTCTGAGGCTGTTCTTTTTTTGATAGGCATCTGTTTGTGGAGGGTACCTGTGCTGCTGCGCGTAGAAGGGAGGAGGAGGGTCTCGGTGGTACTGCACATGCTCCTGTGAGTGGCTGAGCATGTATCCGGGAAGCCTGACACAGAAAGGATAGTCCGGAGGTGGTCCCCGCTGCTCTGCACACGGCTGGGCCCTTTGTCTGTCAGGTATGGTATGATGCTGATTATAGAGCTGTGGGTAGCTGTGTGAGGAGCTCAGAGGCAGACTGTCCCTAGGCTGGTTTCTCTCCAGAGAGAGCTGCATGAGCCTCTCACTCAGAGAGCGAGCATGCTCCCTCTTCAGATCCCACTGTGCCTCACTTCCACCTCCCACTACATCCATGTTGAGCCCATCTTGCTCTGCCTGCCCCTTCTGAGAGTTCAGGTACTGGGAGTGGGCTTTGGCCTCCTCGTAGGTGGGCAGCTCCTCCTTGTGGAGCTGGTACAGGTGGTATACGGGGCTCTCGGAGTGTAGGCCGTCCCCTTGATGCTCCTGACCTTGAGGCTCCTGCCTTGTTGACATCTGGATGTACTGAGTGTCCTCCTGAGTGAGGCTCTCCAGAGAGGAGCGGGGACTGCCCGTGCCGCCACCGCTGCTGCCTCCACGCAGGGCCTGCTGCTGGATGGCCAGGAGCGTGCGGGTGTCCGTCAGGTTTCCGTAGCGGAGCTGTTCTTGGATGAGACGGTGCAGGACCGTTCCAGAGGAATCCTCGGCGGTTCTCATGCCAGCCAATGGGAAATAAGTTAAAGAAAACAAAACAAAAACAGGTCTTGATGTGGCGGCGTGGGCGCTTCACAGATCACACATCTGAAGGACAAAGAAAAACACCGGTCAGACTCAGGACTGCACAACACATCCACACTTCTGTTGCACAATGCTGTGAGCCTGAGCTGCGGCTGGAAATACCCCTGATAGTGATGTCACTGCAGATCCAGTTTTTATGGCCCACATGCCGCCATGCATAACTTTCTCCAGTCAGATGAGTATACTCAACGGTCACACACACACACACACACACCAAATTCCACTGACTCACAATCAGATACTGCTCCAAACATACTTCAAACAATGGAAACTTTAAAATGCACAAACCATTCTTCCACCTCTGTGATAATCAGGACACAGTCCAATAAAATTAACGCCTTATTTAACCACTAATGTGCAGTTCGATAAGCAGGGGGTGCAAACACTGTGAAATACATAAAATAATAACTATACATACACGAGTGAAATACAAAAAACTACACACAGCCCCAAATTCTAACCTTCCAAGCTAAAAACCTTCACAGTGAGTAATAATCTCTGACAGTAAAGGTTATTTAAAAACCACCTTAAAGACACTAATGTCAGGGGTGTCCAACATGCGGCCTGGAGGCCAGAATCGGCCGCCAGAGGGTCCAGTTCGGCCCAGCTAGGAGTCTTTCTCAAACAGTCTTTAAATACCTGTGTTTTTCCCCCGTGTGGGGATGCGATGAGAGTATAAGTATGTAAAGTTAAAGTACTTTTAGATTCGGAACTCGTTTGAATCATAAGCACATAAAGCACTGCACATTTGAAGGCTGGTGCCTTTACAGATCCTGTATGAATGAGAAACATGAGACGAGATATTGTTGCATTTTCACTTATCCTTTGTAACTGCATGATCTGTGTGTAGCCAAGAATGAGCAGCCCTGATATTTATGCTCCAAACAAGATATTCCCAGATATAATCTGGGAATAACGCGCCATCCGGAGTCATCACACGCAAACCGGCCGAAAGCGACAAACTTGTTAAAATGAAATGCAAAACTCACCAAATTATAGTGTCATGGCACAGCGAACGATGCCCTCGTATCTCAACTCAACAACTTGCGCTTATTGTTTAAAATAAATGTCCACAAGTGTCCGGAGCTCCTTTCCTCCGCGCGCATGTGTGCGCGCTGACGGCGGCAGCAGACTGAGCGGAGTGGAGCTGCGAGGCGCACTAATAAATAACTGAGAGCTGATTGTTCGCTACGGCTGGAATGACAGGAATGTAAAGGCTCCGAGTCCCTGTGGGATCAAAAGCAGAGCACAGGGGAGGAGGGAGAGGAGGAGCAGGAGGAGGAGGAGAGAGGGGCGGGGTGTTTCAAAAAATGGATCCAAAGCAGCAGCAGCAGCTCCTCAGCTGGCTGCTTGTGTCATGTAAAAGAGCTCGTTGTTGTTTTTGTTGTGCGGTTTCAGAACATTTGAATGCACAGTTTGTATAGCCGAGGAAGATTTAAGTCCCTGCTTTCTCATGTTTGAATGTTTCTGTGGCACAGCCAGAGGGAACGTAGAGCTCGCTCTTCAGATACTTCAGGCCACATGAAAAATGTGATTTTTGTGTTAAAAAAAGAAGATAATTAAAAAAAAATCGATATTTGTCACACACAAAAAAGAAAGGATAAACATTAATGTGCCACCTTAAGCCACACAGGCTAATTTTCATCTGTAGTCTGTCTTTGTTTCAATTTGTGATTAATTTCTTTGTTCTTTATGTCGGAAAAGTGAGAACATTTTCTGCGACAGCATCAGTTTGCTGTTTAAGGAGCTTCACATGATTCCAGGTTTGAGCTGAAACTAGCTGCGTGTGTTTAAATGACTCGCACAGGTTCATCATAGACTGTATGTGAACGACGGCCCCCGACATATCCGCCCACAGTTCTTTTTACTCAGGCACCGAAGGACCGAATACACGTCAGAGGTATGAAAACGAGACTCTGCGTGCGTCTCCACAGCACAATGCAAACTATCTTAATAATTTGTGTAATTAGCCAGATTCATAAGATTACAGCTTGTGACCTTTTGTTTCACAGGCGCATCATCCCTGTGTTTATCACTGAACTGCATTTACACCACACGTTGCTACCGAACAGTCCTATCACACGTCTCATTCGTTATATTTTTGGGAATACGCCCATCAAGCTGAGCTGTATATTTACCTCATTAGAAATCGAGCCAGTCTTGTTTTTTAAGGCTCAAGCTAAGCTTTTGTGCTGTTGCCGTGTCAGCGTGCTGAAACAGAGGGCCCGCCCATCATCACCTCCTGATTAACGAGGACCACGATTTCCAGATTGAACTTCATGTTGTACTAAATGAGACCTGAAGCCAGCGACATAAAGTCACATGAGGGAAGTGGTTACAAAGGTCACAGGTCACATAAGCGGCAGCCTCTTTTTCCTCGTAGTCTTTAATGCAATTCGATTTTGTTTGCGACTGCAGCACTCGCCCCCTGTTGGTCATAGAAAAGAATGCATGCTTACAGCGCTTCCAGACTGGCTTCACTTTCCAGAAGCTGTGGCCAGCTTACATGGATGTTTACCTCTCTAGATCTTTACACAGATGATCAGAGTCACGCATTCCAGTCATTTTCCTCGTTCGTGGTTCTTCTGCTGTATTTTTGTTTCCTCGTCTGTGACATCACTGACCTTTCCTTTTGCCCGCTCCTCTCCTGGTTTGTTTGGCTCGTTGTCTGCCCACCCCTGCGTGACCTCAGACTGGACTAAAGATTTGGATTTTGACCTTTTACTCTGCCTCCTCTGTCCTGCATTTGAGTCCTCTTCCTCTGTGGTTATCATACAAACAGGTGACATTTTATTCAGGTAAATGTCTTCACTGATTAATTAAGGCATTTGGTGCAATAGCCAAAGTCTAATTATGATTTGTTATTTGCTGACACAAACTTGCTAACAGATTTTATACCTGCTACACTGACGCACTGATGAAGTGATGTCATATCCCTGAGACCTGGATTCATCCTTACTCCTTTTGTTTGCACGGGGCTGGTAAATGTTTAAGCCGTGGCCCGTGCCAGTTAATTGCAGTGTGTTTTGTGGACATGGAGGGGAGAGGGACGGGCATGAGGCATGCTGCCTGCCAGCTGTCCGTGGACGAAATCCCCCGTTCCCCTCCTTTAATAAGAGCTCTGAGAGACTCATTGTTCTCCCCAGAAAGCAGACATGACGGGGGCAGCCCTGCCATCTGCTGTTCTCCCCTCCACCACGAGCACCGGCTTCATTCAGGCTGCGTGTGGATGTAGACCCTGGGATCAGCTGGCCGTGGGGGTTGTGCAGCAGTAATGTTATTGTGTGTATGAACACATCAGCCTAATGTGGTGATCTGAGGTTGTTGGGAGAGTAAACAAGTTTCTTGTTGATCCAGTGCAGACGCAGTGCAGGTTGCTTTATCTCGAACACTCACAGGTACTGATGGCAGTTTTAGTCAAAGAATGCTGAAGAACTGAGAAACAGGTTTCACCATTTCATGATCATCTGGATAAGCTCAGGTTTATGACACCTCACATATTTATCTCCACTTCACTGCCACAAGTATTCACTCGTCTGCCTTCACATGAACCTGAGTAACCATTCTTAATCCAGAGGGTCTAATATGATGTGGGCCCTTTGCAGCTATAACAGCTTCAGCTCTTCTGGGAAGTCTTTCCAC
>JAVDPK010000663.1:453726-464203 GCA_034780415.1 Cichlasoma orientale
CACTGCTCTAGAGTCCAGTGGCGGCGTGCTTTACACCACTGCATCCGACGCTTTGCATTGAGCTCGGTGATGGAAGGCTTGGATGCAGCTGCTCGGAGATGGTACTTGCAGAACATTCAGGTTACACTGGAAAGCTGCTCATTTGTGTGAGGAGGAACAGGACCAGTGGGTCCTCGTGCAGCTTTCCGGAGATGCACAAGTGAACGTTATACTGCTGGCAGCATCATAAAGCATGACCGGTTTGGAAGTGGGTCAGTGATGGTCTGGGAAGGCATATCCTTGGATGGTCGTACAGAGCGTCTGCAGGCTAGCGGTTCTGTGACTGCTGTGTGATACCAGGATGAAACCCTTATCAGACCTTATGCTGGTGGGGTGGGCCCTGGGTTCCTCCTGGTGCCCGGCCTCATGCATACAGGCACATCGGAGCTAAACACACTAAGGTTAAGGTGACTGAGTTATGACTATGTTATAACACTTTGGTCTGATTCTCAATGAATTGCACAGTGTATATCAGTAAAGTTCTTCCAGCTTAAATGTTAAATTCAAGCATTTCCTTAATGTTACTGAAGTGATTCATGTCTCGCAGGTGGCTGTGCACATGTGTTCTCCTCAGGTGAGGAAAGGTAGAAAGTCTACACAGTTTTTATAATCATGGTAGTTCGTCTGTGCTTTGTTACACATGTCAGAGAGTTGATTCATCTGGATGTTCATCAGTGAAAGAAACGATCCGTCCCTCATCCAAGTGACTTCCTCAGTCTCTTTGTTACACATCCTCTGAGTTTCCATTTTCCTCCGAATTTCCAACACAATTACCATCAGAAGTGATACTTAGGATCAGCCACTGGGACCTGTTGGTGGGCTGACTGGGTCAACACAATGCAGAATGTGATCTGGGAGCGCCGCCCTTGGTATGTGAGGTGGGACAAGCTTGGCGCTTCAGCAGCTCCTTTTGTTTTCCAGCAAAGGAGGAAATGGCTGCATTCCTCACATTACCATGTGCATGGGGTCTAACTGAGCTTCCAGGCTGCTGTTTTACAGGGGAGGACAGGAGGGCCGCCGGCAGCCACTGACAGTTTATTTAACGGGGGTTCTTCAGTGAAGAACTCTGCTGCATGGCTGTCCCAGTTCATAACGTCAACCCTTTTCTTAGCGGACAGCAGCTGTGAATGACCGACGGATTGGACATAGATGAGAGCAAAACTGAACACACTCCTCATGTATGAAGTAGACTTTTTCAGTGCATGTGTGTGTAGATGCCATTTGTGACAGCAGCAGCCGCGCTGTGTGCATCCTCTCACTCCAAACGTGCCCTGAACACGGACTCGCTGAGCGAAGCAGCTGGAGCTGAAGAACATTTACCAACGGCTGACTTGCTGCAGGTTTTACATGAAACGGTCGCCCGGTGACACCAGAAATTCCTCATTCCAAAATCACAGTAAACAACTGACACTGAACCAGGTGCCCTGTGGGCTTCTTTCACCCACTTCAGCTTTAGACTCCGTTTGGTGGGATTCAGGTCCATGTGACAGAAATTCAGGGATGGAAGTGCAACGTTAAAGTGGTAAGAACTGATGCCTGGGCCTCATGCAGGTTTGCGAGCGTGTGCATGTCTTAAACGGCAGTTATACACAGCTACAAACACACCGCTGAGGAGCAGTCATTCCTGTTATACTTCTCCGCCCGAGGGGCTCATGAGTAGGAACATTGTAACGTGTCAGCGCAGAGATTAGCAGGCGTGTGGACGTCAGCTCACAGCCTCCAGATCAGCATCCGAGATTTACACCACCCCAAACACACTGCTAAACCCTAAATATCAACGGGTGATGTGACGGGGTTCCATCCATCCTTTCTGTACAGTCTGTGGCTGAGCTTAACATTTTCTGTGGCATAAACCCAGCATGTTCGAAATAAAGCATACTGGTGCTGAATGCTGCTGTGCTGATTCCCATCTCTGCAGCTTCACCCGCATCCTGGCGTCTCATTTACACCAACAGATCCATTCGAGGCAGTCAGTGTCAGCAGAGATGCTCTGCTTTACTCACAGAGGAGTGAAACCAGCCAGAACTATGAACCGATGCCAGCTGCTTAAAGAACAAGGTGATTTCAGTTCGCACCTCATCGTCTGTGAGACCCTCACCAAAGTGACCCCTTCAAAGGCAGGTGAGGGTGGACTCTCTGCTGCGTTAAACACAATGAAAGCTGTCACGTCATCTTCTCATCAGGTTCACACGGTGAAGCCGGTGTGAAAAGCTTCTCTGTTATCTCTGTGACTTTAAATTCGAGCAATATCAGGCTTTTTTAAGCCATCCAGGTCTAAAAAGGTGCCGATGTGACATGTGAGCCGTGTAAACACAGAACAGCTGATCCACAAACATTCCTCGTGGTCAGTGTTGCAGAAACCTTTGGAAGATGCTGAGCTCAATTTAGGTGTTTCAGGGAAACGCGCAGCCTGTGTGGACAGACAGCACCAGCTTTCTCCTGAAGGCTTCAGCCGTCTGAATACTCACTAACATGTGAAACGTTCAGGAAACAAGAGATCAAACATTTCACACCAATTCCTGCAAGCACACGCCCGACCAGAACAGCTCACATGAAGTTCGAGTAGACCGCTGAAAAATGTGGAAAAATCATAAGAAATAAAATAAAGAAGCTCAACAGGTCAAATCTAAACGAAGAACAGCTTATAATAGGTCAAAAATTCTAAAAATACAATAAAACTGTGAAAGCTGAACACAATAAGGAGCTCGAGTAAAAATCTCAATAAAATACAATAAAGCAGTACGTAAAATGTTTCAATCAATAAAGTGAGTTGAACACAGTTAAATAAAATGGGATGCGCAGCATAAACGACACTGAGGTGGCTCAGAGTGACGGATCAGGTGATTCTCTGAAAGATTTCCTGCATCTGACTGATGCTCACTTTAGATTTCTTCCAGCATCCCGATGATAATGGCAGCCGACACCTCCTGCAGCGTCTCGCTGATGGTCTCCCTCGTGCAGGTCTTGTCCCTGATGTCCTTTGGCAGCTCTATGGTCTGGCCCGCGGTGCTGGAGTGGCTGGAATGGGAGAACCTGATTGTGTGGACAGGTGTGCTTTATACCCATAACGAGTCAGAAGTCTGGTTGGTTGTAGGGGGTCAAATACTTATTTCCCTCAAATGCTAATCAATTCATAAGTTTTCTGTAAAGTGTTTTTCTGGACTTTTGGTTGATTTTCTGTCTCTCTGAAACTACCAAACTGTTTAGGGTAAACTTACAAACTCAGCAGGGGATCAGCTCATTATTTGGCCCTCTGCTGCTGCTGCTGCTGCTGCTGAGCTGCCATCAAAATAAAAAGGTGATTTTTGTGCACATCTTAATGAATGGCTGACTTTTGAAAACCACACTGCAGCTGAGCTGGGTGTCACATGGCTTCAGGCCAAGAGGCAGATGTTCTGTGGGAACAAAGTGCTGCTCAGAGTACCTCCTGCCCTGCAGCGCAGAGGCAGATGCACCTGTCAGCCCCCACCATATGGACCCCAGCAACAGGAATGCAGTGTATACAAAACAGAAAGCAGGCTGCACGCACACACGGCCGCTGCAACATGCAGAGATAATCATGCTGCTGCACTTGGTACAGGAAAAAAATCAGCCTGTTAGCGTCTCTTTGTCTGATCCAAACTCTTGAACATGCGTGGATCCAAAAAGCTGCCGTCATGCCAGCGTTGCTGTTGTATGTGTTTGCGCACATACAAGCTGGCCTGCCCCCTCCCCATTGGAGCAGACCCTTTGGGAGCAGATGGCTGGGTAAAGCTGCGGCTTCCAGGCCAGATAAAGACGTCTCCTAAGGCCATGGTGAGTCTGAACCATCTGTCAGGCGGCAGAGACGGATGCTCGGTGCTGGAAGCCTGGAAATGGCCGCGTGTCAGACGGAGAGCAGGTGGCCGCCAAATAGCTCTGATGCTGGAAGAGCTAAACACTGAGATATCCTTTGTAAAGCCACGAAGAAGACGCTTCATCACTACAATCATGACCCCCTGCCCCCTGAAAAAAAAACCCACAAACAAAACCAAACCTGAAGAAAATCTCGACGTGTCTGAGAGTTAATAAACACATTATTAGCATATTATTCCCTATATTGTGTGCATTTTGTCATGTCTTTGACATCCTTGATGAAGAAGGGTTATATTTAGCATGCAGATAAATGCAGGGCAGCTTTTAATCACTTTAAGAGCAGAAGCAGCAGCTGCAGCTGGTTTTGCTGCTAAAAGCTGATCAGGGTTAAAAACAGGAAACTCCTCAGAGAGAAATCAGCTGATTTTTTAAAATGTAAACGTCACAGTGCCCAACACCCCTGACACAGTACCAGTTTACTCAGGTTACTTTTTACTACTCTGCTGTACTTTGGATTTGTACTCTGTGCCTTTACTTTTTGATTTATTTACTTATTTTGTTGATAATTTGCCTGATTATAGATCAGCTAATATGACAGTAACCCAAGTGTGACCAAACAAATGGATCAGAGAGGAAGTGCTGAGCACAGCGAGCATCTTTCGGACGATGTCTTCGTGACTTTCGCCGCTCCCCTCGTTTCCTTTTTACTGGAAACCAAAAGCAGCATTTTTTCCTCCTCCGCTCCTTTGGAGGGCGAACAGCTTATTTCATCAGCAAAGAATATTCCCAAAGTAAAGGCAGCCTTTTAGGTCACGTATTAAACATTTAAGGTTTTAAATCATGCAAATATTTCATGTTTGTAGCAGCGTGCTTCAGCAGGACAGACATCGTAGGGCTGAAATATTCAAAGCAACTTATTGAGGTCATTAAATCTGAGCACATACATTAAAATCTGCTAAACAGAAAATAAAATATATTCTAATAATTATTCATGTGTAGAACTGTGACAGCACAAACTGAGACCAGCGATTTCCCATATTGTTTGTCACTGCCTGTATTAAAGGTGGGAAATCTTTCTTTAGTTTGGATATTCAACCAAAGCGGACTAACTGGGCACTTTGCTGAGTTTATTCTTAATCAACGTTCCTCCCAGAGGATCTGACTTTGGCTCATGTTTGGATGTATTTATTATTGAATCCATGTGTGGCAGCAAAGGTTATTGTATGAGGGCTGACACAGTTTCCTCTGTCTGCCCCCACCTCTGTCCCAAATGTCTGACTTTGTGTTTCTGGCAGTTTGCTCCCATTGTGCAGCACTTCCTGATAGGAGGCACTCTGGAAGACTGGGCTCAGTCAGCTGCAAAGGAATGTGACATTCCTTTCTAAAATTACGGATGTTTCTCTGGATTTTGAGGGCCGGTTTCTGCCATTTTCTTCTCGTAGTGTCTAGAGAAAATGTTTCAGGACAGGAGCATTTATACCCTAAACCTCATCCATGTACCAGCCTTATTTATAGTTTATGGTTCCATTATTACACTAATAAAATAAAACTGGACAAATATGACTATCTTTCTGACATATATATGCAAAGTGTTTGTGCTGCTGAGCTGTTTAAGTGGTCTTTAATGTTTTGTATGTGATATTGTTATGTCTTTGCTTTGTCTTTCATATTTTCTGGGTCTGCAGATGAATATTAGTCTGTGTGGTTAAATCTATTTATGCTTCAGGGTTTATGTTTATTTCATTACGGAAATAAACAGAAATCCTGCAATCACTTCAGTATATTTAATGAAGCTGTGCAAAATTTGTCTTCATGCTACAAATAGATAGATGGATACTTTATTGATCCCACAAGGGAAATTATTGTGTTACAGCAGCAAGAAAAAATAGAGAGCTTCAGAGCTACAGAGCCTCAGAACTACAGAGCTTCAGAACTACAGAGCTTCAAAACTACAGAGCTTCAGAACTACAGAGCTTCAGAACTACAGAGCTTCAGAGCTACAGAGCTTCAGAGCTACAGAGCTTCAGAACTACAGAGCTTCAGAGCTACAGAGCTTCAGAGCTACAGAGCTTCAGAACTACAGAGCTTCAGAACTACAGAGCTTCAGAGCTACAGAGCTTCAGAACTACAGAGCTTCAGAACTACAGAGCTTCAGAGCTTCAGAGCTACAGAGCTTCAGAGCTACAGAGATTCAGTATTTCAGAGCTTCAAATTGCATTTTCCGCATTTCTGAGACCTCATAACTTCATGAGAACAGGAAACACATTAAAGCTCTTAAAAACTGAATCCAAGTCAGTTTCACATCCACTCCAAGTCCATCGTTTTGTCTAGAACATGTGAACTGTCCATTTCACAGCCATGAGCTACATTTATGAGTGTAAAATATGACTTTTAGAAACTTATTTTTAATTGCTATTTAATTATTTGACAGAAGCAATGGCAGCTAGAAGAGTGGAGTTAACAAGGAGCATTTTCACCTGCTCTCCCACATGCTGATCTGAGCCTTCAAAGTTTACCCAGAATGCACTTTGTGAAGTTTTCTCCTGTGAATTATCAGAAACAGATCAAACATCCAGGGCATCAGTGCTTATTTCCACATCACAGACATTAAACTGGTGCAGTTTATTCAAACTATGATAGAGCCCCATGATACTGATGCTAACTGTGCTGAGCAAACACCAGATTTTGGCTTCAGATTGTGACATCTGTAGCACAAAAACCCTAAAAATTGTTGTAGATGATTTATCTTCCAGATGCTCAGTGATGACAGTGATGCTAGAGTTAAATCTGCAGCACTCAGATGAAAGCGATTAGCCCTTAACTGCCATTTGTAGCAGATTTCCCCCTTTGGTCTCTTCAAAGGCATGTACATGTGGATTTCTATAATAAGAGACATATCCTGTTCATGCTCTTAAAGGGCACTACGTCAACATGGAGGTTTGGCAAATACACGTCTAAGTAAACAAATGTAAAGAGGCCACAGGCTTGCTGTGATAACCTCCATCTGCAGATGGTAGGATGGAGTTAAAGGGAAACGTGAGACAGAAGGGTCAGACTTCAGGAATGAGGAAATCCCACCCTTTGCCCCAGCAGATAGAGAACAGGAAGCAAAGCCATTTGCATACAAAATCACCCCCATCTGAGTAACGTGTAGCTTGGGGGAGAGCATGTTAAGAGCGTGGGAGGAGACCTGCAGCCCACTGATAATGCATTGACAGGTGGTTACTACGTGCATTCTCAGGCTGAGACTGCAGAGGGGCAAAGATAAAGAGGAAGCGTTCAGACCGCTCCCATTAGAATTTAATTTAGCAAGTGTGGAGCAAATAAGCACACATGCAACGAGAGAAACACCAAGCTCACTCGCACTGACGTCTCTTTAAAGCTCACGTTCAGAGTTCCAGTGAGCAGCTGCCAAATGCAGGTTCAACACTTGCAATCGACTCCAGACATTATGTGCTTAATTTCTCATAGATTAACAATGTAACAGGCCTCCCCTGTTATATTGTCACTCTCACTTACTTGTCCAACTCTTTTTGAGCCTCTGAAAATGGGGAACTGGGTCCAAAAACAGCTGTAATTCCTCGTTAAACCCCCTAAATTCCAGCAGAAAGTCAGCATTTCAGTCACATCCTGACTGCTTGATTTTAAATCTCCTGTGGTGGCATACAGAGAACAGGCAAAATTACCACTGTATTGGTCCAAATCCTTATGGATCCAACTGTATACTGAAAATAAAAGTGGGACAAGGATAGAGCCCCGAGGAACAAAACTATTCAAATGCCTCTGAGTCCAACACTGAGAGCTTTCTTTAAAACCCACTGTGGTGGTGTGAGGGGGCAGAGTCACAATACTTACAGACTTAACTGTAAATTATTAATATACATGTAATGCAGTTGGACTTCCTGACAGCTCTGTAGCCCAGTCTATAGGCCACAGGAAAAAACTCTTATTTACTCCCGTTTCTGCCACATTAAGCAAACATTTGCACTTGAAATTTTTACCTGTTTGATCCAGGAGCCCTTCCCACCTCACCCTGAACAGCCAAAGCTAACAAGCAGCGCCTGACATTAAACACTCACACATCGTGTTTGTGTAACAAACACATGCCGCTCATTCTTGGCCTGTGTTTGCATTTTTTAAAGCTCTGTCACTTCTTCCCAACGTGTCACACAAGCTGCAGGTGAGAGTTTAAACTACAGCCCATCTGATTCAAAACGTCGGCCGATTAATGACCCGGCCGCCCGCAGAGTGATCACCACAGGTGATGACGACCTTCTCTGTGATCTCCGACAACACTGACAACTTTACGGCCCGTGTAATTAAAGACGTAAGCACACAGAGGCATCGGGATGACCCAGGCATGAAAGGAGGGGAACTGATGAGGGTCAGTAAGGTCTGCATGACACCTTAAGTCTTCTGGCTTTTTAAGATTCCAGCGAAGGCCGAAAACTGCTGCAGCAGTCGTACTGAGTGGTGCCGGGCTGGATAATTTCAGCCTTCTACATATTTCTGGGGAAACTGGGAGAGAAGGTGTTGTTGGAGCAGAGAGATTCATCTCTGATAACACTGCCGTTATCTGCCCCCACCTCTTCGTCAAGTAACAGCAGCTGCCTGAAAGTAATGGACCGTGAAAAGTCGTCCCTCTTGAGAACCACGTGTATACACATTTTTACACAAGCCACTGCACTATCTGATTTCTTTCCAGCGTGTTTGGTTGATATGAAAACAGGCATATTCCTGATAGTATGAGGGACCAATGAAACAAGTGCTTTCTCTCTGTCCCTCCCCCGACTCAGTCACATAAGAGTGAGTGCCAGGAAGACTCCAATCCTCCTTGAAACAAACATTAACTGTCCACCATATTTTCTGCATTGTTTCTTCATAGACTGAAAATAAAAGATGGATGGTGCCAGCATGACATCATCCTCTGGCTCTGGACTCATTCTGAAGTGTTACCGTTTGCTTTTTTGCCACTGTGACGCTTCAGAGTTGCCATGTTGCCATGTAAGAGACTGGACATTTTAGCCAATGTTAACTAGCTAAATTACTAAACAGCACGCAGCAAGTCTTATTTTTTTGTCAGATACCAATTCCATCAAAAATGAGTGGAAAGGTTGGAGTCAGTGACTCAAATTAGCAGCTACAGCTCTCCGTGCTGGGACATGAGCAGCAACTGTATCCACATGGCTACAGTTTAAAAATCTCCCTCTTCAGTGTTTGAGCAGAGATTAGCCACAGAAAGCACAACTGGTTTCTGTGTCAAGCTCTAAACATGTTTGTTTGTTGTAACTTTGGACATTTTAACTCGCGGGGACGGAACCACTGCTGGAACCTGCCTCAAGTGGCCACGGGAGGAACTGCAATCACAGATCAGACAGCAATAGAGACGCTATAAAACCGGGACGAACCGTCTGGATCCGAAAAATTAGATACATGCAGAGGTGTCTTCAACCCGCATTCTCTCTGAAGGCCACCAGGTGGCGATAGCTGTGGCTGCAAACAGACTCCTTTCTGGCCTCTGCGAACACTTTCCATCTGGGCTCGTACTAAAGTCTATTTTTTAATTCTGGTCACCCCATGTTTCAAAGTGGAGGATTTTGAGAATATAAAAATCACATGCTCGTTGGACAAAGAGCTGTCAATCACAAGTCACTAGCCAATGAGCATGTGGTTTCCCACTCACACAGCGAGCGAAGCAGCGTTAACCAGACCATCTGTGTAAAATCCAGCTGACAGTAAAACTGCTTAAATCATTTACGGGGAGACGACAGGGCTTTTTTTAAGCGAGGAAGGACGTCACCTGTTGAGACGCTTCTCTCAGAGCACAAATCAAAACATGCGGAGCTGTTTATGCCTCTGCAGCTGTAAGAATGTAAACCGGCTCTTCCCCTTGCCAGTTCATCAGCGTATCCCAGGATGCTTGTGGGGCACAGATCATAATCAGTTGCTGACTATTGTTTTTTTTTTCACTGCCCTTTTTTCCTGTATTTTATTTTTCAGGCCTCACCATATCAAGCAGATCAGCTCCATCACAGACTGACTGGCACCCGGTGTTTAATCTCAAACAATCTTTTCATTCAGGATGTGAAAACCAGGCGTGTGTTTATGATTTATGTGGTTTAAGTTGCAAAAACTCATTCAAAAGTCATCATAAAAGTGTCAAAAGGGTTTTATACATCACTGCCTGCACCTACATCCACAAGGAGAAAGTACTGAACCCAGAGCGCACTCAGACCTGTGCATGTCATTGCATAAGACGCACAGAAAGAATGAGGCTAGCTCGGGGGTGTTTGCAGGGGGGAGATCTGCAAACTAATTGCAGGAGGCGATCCAAACGGATGCCCTCATTAGCCATCAGTGAACAAGGAATGTTCTAAATAGCTTTTACATAAGAGAACATCAAAGGGAGTGTGTGCAGAAACAGAACCAAAGAATTCCTCTTCTCACCGGGCTGAATATTAAAAAACAACAAAAAACTACCTGCTCTATTTTTCCAAGGATTTCCATTCATTTTGCTTCAGGGCTACTTCCTGTACACACACACACACACACACACACACACACACACACACACACACACACACACACACACACACACACACAC
>JAVDPK010000663.1:469657-488049 GCA_034780415.1 Cichlasoma orientale
TAAATATGTTTGGTACATCTGTGCATTCGGGTGATCATGCCGATTGCAAAAATTGCCAGACATGACAGGTTAAAAAATAAATAAATAAATAAATAAAGGGAGGAAAAGGGGAGGGGAAAAAACCTGTAACTAGCACATTGTATGGCACCTTTTGATGCACCATTTTGTCAGTATTATATTGTTAAATGTGTCAATAGGTGCATATGCCCAATAAGAATTATACATTTATTGTAATCTGGTTGTTTGGCTCTGATGAAAATATAACAGCCTGGTTGCTTGAAGGTTAACGTAAACCAAATCGAGGCACATTTCTTCCCATTTGAAACCAAAGACACCACTTCAGCTACACTCCTGCAGCCCCTCTGCAGAGCGGCGGCATCCTCAAATCCATCTGGACACTCTGATTTTGAAAAGTCGTCTTAAATACCAATAAAAAACGAGTCCAATGGGATTAAAATGCTTTGCAGACTTTGCCTCAACACAAAGTTCCAAGATTTGTCTTCCCCGGGAAATCTGACTTCAGCAGCATCTGCATCATTCCTGAACTCTCAGAGTTCAGCGAGCTCTGCCAGGACTGCTGAAACCAAGAGCAAATCAGGAGAATATAAAAGATGCATCATGAATGTTGAAGGAAGAAAAGGTTGTCCTAAATGTAGGAACAGCGTTTCACTGAAGTAGGAGGAATGATTTTAAAGTTAAACCCGTGGATTTGACTTTACTACCAAGTACTGCAGTGATTACACACACCTGCTCTGCTCGCTGCCTTTTCTGTGTGTTGGTGAATCGGGATCATGGACTTGTCAGTGTTGGTTTTCCATCAGGATTTGGAGTTTCAGTCGCTGTTTCTCACTGATCTGGTACCGTTTCCTTGCTTCTTCCCTTGCTCTCACTTCCTGTTTTATTTTGGTAATGCTTTTCTTTGCGCTTCCTTCGAGGCGCGTGTCAAAGCAGCAGACCAATCACAGACGGGTTAGTTGGTCTGCTCTTTAATAAAACAGTAAATGAAGGGAGTCAGAATGAAACGGTGTCATCGTTTCGTATTTCATGATTTTGTTGAACAAATGCGTGACTCCTGGCCCCTCCTGCTCTCTCATTGGTCACGGCTTCTGAGTGGCTCCTGAGGCAGGTGAGGAGGAGGCAGAGATTTATCTTCTCCAACCAGTCAGCGCAGAACTGTGATACTGACATCATGTGTGTTTTTTGCTTTGCACTGACTTCCAGTTTGAATACATCCTTTTATCAGACCCAATCAAATTCTGCTCCTTCCCATCAAAGCTTGCCCTCAGAAGGGTCTCCTTTGCTTGCTTCTGCACTAATTCCTCAGGGAGCTGCCTCACAGCACGCACTCTGTGGGAACCACTGCTGGGATGGATGGTGGGTGTCGTCTCCTTGCGTCGCACTGCCAGGATTTACCCCGAGAGGCTGAAGAGACTTCAGTTCGTTAACCAGCATTTTTTCCTGTGAATTATTACACAAGTAAATCAGTCCCAGCGCTCCCTCCCCTCCCTTTTACTTAGGCCCCTTCAAGGAATCTCAGCACATATAAAAACCTTTTCACCTCCCTCCGCGGAGAGCCAGACGCATGCCTGCCTCGCCAAATTCCTGAGCGTTGTTTGTTGGAGCTTTAAGAGCTCGTAAAGCAGGCTCACAAATACCAAAGTGAGAAGTCGGAGCGCTGAGCTGAACATCACTTCTCCTTTGTTAACATCATGAAGGCAAAAATGAAAAACACATACTTCTTGGGATTTGTTTCCCACTTTATTTCCATTCGATCGGTGTGTCCCTCACCAGGAGAACAGTAAAATGTCCCCACGCCCCCTCCCTCGGTGCACATGGTAGAAATTAACATTCCATCAGCTTTCTAATGATGAGGACCGAGCACGCTGCAGGGGAAGGTGGTCCATGACAACACTGGCACAGTCCACGCATTCCTGCGCTAGACGAGCCGGAGGGCCTCTGCGGGACGGGTGCTGCTGATGATGGTGTGTGTGTGTGTGTGTGTGTGTGTGTGTGGGGTGAGTGAACGGGAGAAAGAGGAGCTCTCCCTCCCTCATGGGTAAACGATGTGGTGTGTTCTAAGTTGTGGCAGGCGTGTGGGGAGGATGGATCTCCTGTGGCTCAGTGCAACACGAGTTTGTCTGCAAAGGTCACACTGATGCTGCGCTCCACACCGCAAACTGAAATATGCAGCTCCCATCAAGAAGCACCGGTTTGGACCGGCCCGGCTCTCATCCCTCCCACTGTTTTGGGAAAGATGTCATTTTTGTTGGCACTTTGGGGGCAGTGGTCATCCTGGTCATGGCTTATGGGTTGGGGGGGGGGGGGGGGTTCATTCATGTGCTGCCCACTGCAACCAAATCATTCTGAAATCAGAATGATTTGAAATTCATTCTGATTTCAAATCAAACACACTCTGAGGCACCACTGAGAGTTAAAAAGAGTTCAAACTCCTTCAGCGCCAATAAAACAGTTCACGAGGGTCCCCGGTGGGCAAAGACACGCTGTCATAAGGCTGAAAATGGACCACGCCCCCCCCCACGATCTACCCACCACACCAGGTTAGTCCTAAATGCGTTGCTGGGTGGTTTGGATTACTCTTAATGTCCACACTGAAGTGGAGACCAGTCCGGCTGTCCTTCTGCAGCAGGAAGCTGTGAGCTGTTCAATCAAGGGAGGCACAATCGCATCTGCTGCCATTCACCATCATATCATAAAGCACAAGAAGGTAACTGGCACTCCTGTGAACGCATCACTGACCATCCTGCACCGACATCTGGGCAAACGCGGGCTCCGAGCTGCTCCGCAGGTACTTGGAGACCATCTCGGTGTTCTTATTGTTCATCCCCACGATGTGGTGGTCCAGCTTTTGCAGCAGCTCCTCGGATCGTAGGCTCTCCTCATCCAGGAAACGAGTGACCACGGCATCCGTCGGTGATGCTGGCAGAAGCTCCTGAGAGGGAAGAAAAACACGACAGAAGGATTCATCACTTCTAAAAAAACTAAAGTAAATGTTATTACGGGTCATAGTTTGTGATGAGGCCCACCACTGCAGAGGGAGAAGGAATCCCTGCATGTCTGGAGGTCAGAGAGTCTCGAGAGCTCGGGTTTTGTCCCTCAGCTGCAGATCCGCTGGAGCTTAAGACCGGCGCTGAGTTTCTCCTGGACAGGCTTGCTGGGGTGCTGCTGCTGGAGGATGACGAGGGAGATGAAGGAGGCATGCTGCCCTGGGACTGGCTGCAGGGCAGATCTGTGGAGGACTTGGACACGGTCTGAAGCTCTCTAAAGAGGATCTGGATCTCTTCTTCGTAGCGAGTAGCGTTCTCTGGAGCCTGAGCTTTTCTGAGCTGCGTGTCCTCCTGCGGCCTGCCACAAAATCACAGCCCAAACGATCTCAAGCTGATCTGAAAAAACTGTTTATGGATTTTTCTGAATTTGATAAAACTTTCGTTTCTCACTGTTGGTGGGAAGCAGTCTGTATGTGCACGTATGCTCTCTACCTGTAATAAGCAGGCTGCTGTTGGTCAGTGGCAGCGTGGCTGAGCACAGCTCGCTCATATTTATCCTGACTGGTGGGACTGGAGGCCTCACGTTGAGCGAGTGCCTGCCTCAACTGCCGATTCTCCTGCTCCAGGCTGCTCAGAGAGGACACGTAACTCTCCCTCAGGGAAGCAAGCGGGGAGTCGCCCCTCTGTGGAGAGAGGAGTGATTCGGGTACTGAGAGAGGTGAGTCAGATTTAGGAAGGAGCACAGAGCAGGCATAAAGAAAAGACTCCTGTGTGAAAGCGAGCGATGACTCAGACAAACCTTCGGTGACTGAGGCTGCAGACTCTGCAGCAGACGATTCAGGTGCTGCTTCTCAGCTTGTACCGTCTCCAGGTGCGCCTGAGTCACCTGTCAAACAATTAGAAAAATGTGACGTCTCTACTGAACCTCTAAGCAGACAGAATTTCACACGGAGCATAAGACAGGCTGCATTAACCCAGTAAAGATGATGCTGTCAGGAATCAGAGCTCTGTGGGTTAGTGCCTTAAGCTCCTCCTCCTGTTGGCTCTTAGACGGCTGAACTAACAGTACTTCTAGATTATCTGCCAGGCTATAAATCTCACTTTGCCAATATTTCCACTATAGAACCTGTCTTATCAGCACTGAGCTACAAAACAAGTCTGACCATGCAGTTCCTGACGGTCCATTCGACTAGATAACTTATAAACGCCACATGTGACGATTTAAGCATCAGTGCAGCTCACAGAGGCTCGTCTGGTCATTTTGTAGCTACTTCACCTCATAGTGACTGCAGCTGTGAACCGCTGCTTCACTGAACTGAATGAACTCACTTTGAGCTCAGCAGCCTTCTTCTCTGACCGCTCCACCTCATCTCGAAGCTGCTGCTTGATGCCGGACGAGGAGCCGCGCAGAGCGGCGATGGTGAGGTCGCGGTCGTGCAGCTCGGCGGTCAGCTTCGACACCTCCTTTCTCATCCCTTCAGCTTCGCCTCGGTGAGTCTGCCTGGCCCTCTCGAGCTCCTCTCTGAGCTGTAGATCAAATGTGGACAGGACAGGACTGAGGTGGCACAGAGCTGACGATAATCAGCTAAGCAACAAGAACAACAAAAAGACCTTTTTCACTTCAGCCGCAGACGAGTCACACGCAGCTCTCTGGCTCCTCAGTTCTTGCTCCGTCTTCAAGTTCTCATCTCTCTGTTTACTCACCATCTGCAGCCTGAGTCCACACAAATGACACAATAGAATCAATTCTGTTTTCACAGCTCGGTGTAAAAGTCATTTATTTCTATACACAACCTCATTTGCATAAATATTCAATATTCCCACAGAAGGACTACAGCATTTTAACAGGCTGCAACTTTTTGCCCCCGTGGTTCCTTTCTCCCGAATCCTGACACGCCCCCGTTCTGGAGAAAGGTGAATCCCTCGCACACAGATACCTGGAAGAGCTTTACTTTCCCGAAACGACTCGATGACCTCACTGGTCCTTTTCTTTCTTGTTTTGCGAATATATTCCATTTTCAGCGAGAATCATAAAGACAAGAAAATGCTCAAATCTGGAGTATTTGAGACTCTTGTGGTTTTCTCTCTGTGGCTCATGCTGCACTCTCCACAGACCTGCAGTACCACACACTGTACACCGCCTCCATCAGACAGCACACACTCTGCAGGTCTGCAGGCTGCCCCCCGACTGCAAACACGCTACCTGGACCATAAGTTCCACTTAAAGAGAGCCTTTGGTCAATAGGATCTACCTGCAGGAAGTAGGAGTGGGAATGAGGAGAGCCTGTGATGAACACGTTATGACCACATGACTTGAAACCAGGCTGTCATTTGCTGAGAAAGGTCAGAAGGAAACACGCGTGCTGATTCAAACTGCTGAACAAGGTTTTTTTTTTCAGTAAAAAAAAAAATTACCTCTCTTTGAGACATGCCAGTTCAGCCTTGAGATGCACCTCACATGCTTGGGTACCCTGGAGCTTGGCTGCAGTCCTCTCCAGATCTTGTCTGAGGACTTCCACACCGTCGCAGCCCTGAGCTGCCAGACAGTCTTCCAGAGATCTGCACGAGAACAGCAAATACACACTCACACCGCTGCTGTGCTGCTTCCTAGTCACTGTTCCCTGACAGAAAACAAGAATTTATAAGACACCCAGGATGTGTTTTTCTCACACGGAAAGTATCACTCCATAAAGTCTGTGCAGTGAAATGCTTGTTGCATCCACATTACCTAAAGACAATACCAAAAGGCCATAAAGGAAGCACTGAAGCACCTCAGAGAACTCGGTCAGCTCTCATTATGGCTGCAGATACTTCAGTCACTCCAGTTGCTGCTGCAGGGTATCGTCCCGCCCGCAGAGTGGGCACAGCACGCCCCCTGCTGTATGTGTCGCTGAACTACATCTTTAAAAATACACCCACCGAATGACCTGATCTTTAGCTTGCAGTACTTGGTTGAGTCTGGCTGCTTCGTTGCGAAGTCTTTGGCACTCCAGACTGGCTCGCCGCGCAAATGCATCCTGGGAGTCCAGCGTGGCATGGCGCCCCTCCCGTTCCTCAGAAAACAGCTGCAAAAAAACAGCTGTTTAAAACATATTTGAACCTTTGGGGGAGCTTGATCTGCTGTAAACCTTTAACAGGATAACCAGCATTTATGGGCGCTGTAATAAACGTTACAGGTCAGTTTCACAGACACGGATTAAGCTGATTCCTAGACTAAAAACTTTAGGCTTAATACGTGCTGGGGAAACTGGCTGTAAGTGTTGTTTGATTCAAAGTCTGATCACCTTCTTTAGGTTCCTGCCTTCCTCCTTACCTGCTGCTCTCTCTTTTGCTGTCCCAGCCACCTCTCGAGCGGTCGGAGACGCTCCAGTTCAAGCTCCTGCGTGTGCAGACCTCTCTGAGCTTTTTCCAGCTGAGAGCGCAGGCGCTGCACCTCCAAACAGCACTCCCTGTGCTCCCTCTCCACCTGGTACGATGCCCACTGGGACTGGAAACGACAGAAAACGCGTGTTAAATACAAACGACGAGCCTCTGCTTTGTTTATGTGCTACTGTCACTGAAGCGCTTTTACTTTCACGTGTGAGAGCTCATCTCTCAGGTTCTTGTTCTCGGCCTCCAGGGCCGTGAGCTGCTGCTGGCTCTGGATGCGCTGCTGCTCCCACTCCAGGTTCACCTTCTGGAGCTCTGTCTCTTTCGCTCCTCCGCTGGCCTCCTTGAGCTGTTTGCGCTGAATCTTATGGTAACTTCTCTTTAACTTATCCAACTGCAGTAAAAAAAAAAATGCACTTAACATATTGTATATTCTGCAGAATGAGTCCAAACAGAGAAACGGTGTAAACAGACACAAAGGTGAAAAGATTTGTGACAGACGAGTTTTCTCACCTCTTCCCGGACTTTGTGCAGTTGCTGCTCATACTTGGTGGCTAACTCTTGCCGACCGGCCTGGACATCTTCAAGCTGCTGTCGGAGGATTCCGATCTACAACCGTGGGTGAGGACAGTAATAGTGTTGGAAAAATATGAACACACAGTTGATGAGCTGTGGCGAGCAACAATCATATCTGTTAAATATCACAAACAGGATGGAGGAGGTGGAGCAACCCGGGCTCAGCACTGAGAACAAGCTGAGCTTTGTGCTGAGGATGTGGACACATGTCACGTGAGATTTGCAAAGTCTTGGTTGTGTCTCTTTTTAAACTTTGGGCATGTTTAGTATCTTTTATGTCTTTCATGACTGGTTGCACTGAGGGTGACTTGTGATGTTCTGTGTATGAAACCGAGTGTAAGAAAAGCCTAATGTTCCCTTTAAAACAAACAAAGGTTTAAGGGTCTCATTAAATATTAAAGTGTGATTTTAATTTGGCGCTGCTTCACCTCCAGGTCCCTCCGTTCAATTGTGCTCCGTGAGGTTAGAAGCTCTTCTTCTCTGCTCCTCAGCCTGAGCTCCAGGGCGCGGGTCTCAGCCTCCCACTTCCTCTTCTGATCGTTGATCATGATGTCAATCTGTCGCATCAGCTCCTGGAGCTCCGGCTCACATGACGACAGGACGGAGCTGGAAGAAACACGGCAAAAAACGAAAATGATGCAATCTCTGCAAAAGTCACGGTCCAAATTCTTTAGAGTCCGAGTTACCTCAGATCAGGACTCTGCATCGATCCCAGAGAAGCCTCCATTTGGATCAAAGTGACGCCGTCCGTGACGTCGCAGTCCTGTTAGTAACGTAACCCGCACTGGCTTGCAGACTCCCTACGCGGTAAGTTCACTAACCTAGCACCCATGAATGGTACCAGGCTACCTGCTGTTCCAGCGCGTCCGGCTTTCTTTGTTTACACCGCTGTGCAACCGAACTGCGCGCTTCCTGAGGTCAGAGGGTAACTCCACCCCAGCCTCTGATGTCAGCACGCTGTGCGTTGATTATTTTCCAGCTGGTGAAAAAATAATCAAAATAGAGTTTTCACCCACACGTCGAGCCCTTAAAGTTTCTGTTTCGACTTTATTTTTATTTATTTAGTTGTTACATTTCGCGCTTTCTAATGAAGTGAGTTCACCATACTTAGTTCCAAAGTTAGCGTGAACTAGACCCACATGACTGGTTGGATAATTAAAGGATATTGTAAGACATCACATGAACACGTGGCTCGTTGGTCTAGGGGTATGATTCTCGCTTCGGGTGCGAGAGGTCCCGGGTTCAAATCCCGGACGAGCCCATATTTTTCGAGTGTAAAGGAGTGTTCCGTGTAATTTACGCTTTAGCGGTGGATCTTTGAACAGCCATAACGTAACCTGCGCAAGTGGCCGACGCCGGTACCAGCACAGTGTTCATGGGTTAATTAATTTGTCATCGTGTTCTAGTGCTTTAAATACAGAAACACATAAAATGCTGGGACTTTTTACCCTCAAGGCTCTCCACTCTTTGCTGTGGTGAGTTTTTTTGGAGGCAAACATATTTGTCCCTCAGGTGTTTCTACGTCTCTTCACGTCCTTTTCGACAATCTCTCTGCAGGAAGGTGCTGACATCATTGAGTCCTTATATCCAGGCTATGATTATTATTCCGTACTGAGGCGATGATTGTTATTTTTTCACTGACAAATAAAGAAAGAACACAACTACGGTCGACACATGTATTAGGATATAAAATTACTACACCGACTTCCTATTTACAGATGGCTCGTTGGTCTAGGGGTATGATTCTCGCTTTGGGTGCGAGAGGTCCCGGGTTCAAATCCCGGACGAGCCCTACTTTTCCAGAAAAACTTTTTAGCCTAGCAGCTTAAAGCATAACGAGGTTAATATTTTCATGTTACAGCTAACAAGCTTCATTATTTCTGACTACACCCCCTCTCACCGCGCCAATCCCGCCTACCTCCCACCCCCGTTACTCCACCTGCCTTCCGTCAAACAGTGAACAAAGACCGTCTCCGCCGCTCTGCTTCCCCAGCTGTTATGCTGGTGGGGTTTGGGGCCGTGAGAAAGAGGGAGCGACGTTTCTGTTCCGTTCCGCCCCCTCAAACCCAGCAGACACTCCTAACAGGAGGCAGACGCGCTGGCTCTCTGACACCACTCACTGCGGAGAGGCTGAGCTACACAGACCTCAGATCCGCTAACGATCCACGAGTTACACGCGAAGGCGAGCTGTAAGTGCGCTCATTATTATTATCTAAAGATTTTTGTCTTAAATGTGCATAAGATGGCAGTGTTGGGGGGCATCTTTTCTCATCAGGTCTTCTGTCTGGATTAACCTTTATGTCGTTATTACATTGCAGTTTTTTTGGATAATTTGACATCATGAATAATGTGTTAAATCTAAGTAATAAATAAATGTTTATAGCTTAATTTGGCTGCAAATGTTTAGAGTTTGATGCAATAATGCTTCTAATAGCTAATAAAAAACGTTTTTAATCTATTAAGGAGACATCTTTGGGAGCTGCAGGAGCCATCACCTTCATCATTGCTTCTGAACTGATTACAGCCTTTTCAGACACATTAAATTAGGATTTTTTGGGGACGTCCACGAGGTGTCTGGCTCGACCATGGTTCTCTGTGAGGATGGCGAGTGCAGCGTCTGCCTGTTGCCCTACTCCCGGGTGGACAGGATCCCCCGGGTGCTCCACTGCAGGCACACCTTCTGCGACCTGTGTCTGGAGAGGATGTCACAGGTGAGGAGCGGGCTGCTCACCGTGGGCTGCCCTTTGTGTCGCAGGGTGACCTGCATAGGCCGAGGCCGAGGCCTTCAAGAAGCTCTGTGGGTCAACAGCAAGCTGTGGGACCAGATACCAGAGGATGAGGACATAAAGGAAGAAGAGGAAGAGGAGGAAGGAGAGAAGCAAACAGCTGCACAGGAGAGGACGGACGCTAAACCGTTACATGGAGAATGGTGGGTTCATCATTTTGAGGACTGACAGTGTTTTAGATGAGAATAAAGCTTCTGTGTTGAGTATGAAATTCCTACCATACCGAGTCATTTACACATCAGTGCTGAGCAGTCCATCTGTCCACAGAGCTTCTCATTAGCACCTCGGCTCTACAGCATTTCTCCTCAAACCCTGACGTGGGAATCTTATTTCTTTTCAGCGTTTCCTCGAGATCCGCCAGAACCAAGCTCAAACTGCCCACGTTCTTCAGGAAGTTCAGTCTGACGAAGCAACACCAGGAGAGGATCGTCCCCGGCAGCAATGTGTAGGTTCTGACTGACTGCTTTTTATTTAGTAAGTTAGTTATTTAGTAAAAGTGATCTCTGATGTTTTCCTGTCGTTTCGTTTTAAAGGGAAATGAAATCCTGGCGCAGACTTTCAGCAGAAGAGACTCTTTAGAGCCGCTCTCAGGACGACTCTGAGGGGAAGCTGAGGCTGCTGAGGGAGGAAAAGCCATTTGTCAGGACGGGGTTTTGTCCTCAGCCAAAGGTGCTCTGTCTCCCCATTATTTATTCTAGGATTAATTCTCCCAGCCGGCGCTGTGGGATTTAGTTCAGCTGTCCCAGAGGGGCTACCGCCCGTAGACCCCTCAGAACAGATGGTCCCCTCTCCATTTCAACTCCTAAACAGCCATCATAAGTTATTGTTTTCTGCATTCATGATAGCGAGGAGATAAAGTATTTAATAAAACTATTTTTGAAATGAGTCTTCATTGTTTTCTTTGACACCAGAAAGAAGCACGAGTTTCTTCCTTCACCGCGTGAATCATTTATGACACATGAAGTATGTAAGTGAGAAAAGTGAAGCCAGGAGGAGATTTCTGAATATTACTTCTGTGGCGCACAACAAAAACCTGCCACAAAGGGCTCATTCAACCACGAAAGTGGATTATAAAACGCCATTCATCGAGCATCTGGCAAATATTCCACATTCAACGATAAGTGCAAACTGGATCATCACTTTCTTTCCTTTTTGTTCCACCTTATGTGCACGCTTGAACAAAAGCACACAGCACACGCTGAGAGGACGATCGAGTGTCTGACATGTCACTCGCATTAAGGTCAGAGCTGTTTGGATGGAGCTGAAAGTCTGTTAGTTGTCTCACTGGTTTGGTGAGCAACTGTGAGCGCACACTCTTAGTCACAGCTTGTTGGTGGTGCGTGATTCTGCCTGTAGATGCCACATTCCCACGCTGAAGTGTTAAATGACCGCCAAACAGGAAGCTGCTGGCAGCCATGGCGGTAATCTGGACCGGACTGCGTCAGGAAGGCAGCGACAAACAAACACACACAGTTGTGTAACTGGCAACAAACCAGTTTCAGTTTTGTAATGTATTTACTGGCTGTCAGTGCGGTGCTGATGGTGGTAATCCCCGAGATTACAGCAGGAAACAACTCCCAGAGTGCCCCCCCAATGCTGGAACAACAAAGCAGATCATTTACTTCAGGAAACGTTGCAATGCTATAACATAAAAATACAGCAAGAGTCTTTTTACATTATAAAGCATTACAAACGCTGCAGCCTGCTTAAGCAACTGCAGCTTCTCTTGGTCAGACTGATTAATGGGGCCGTGATTTAACCAGGAACCACAAAAATGTTTTCAATCCCAGCGGGAAGCTGTGCAACAAAATCATGGTGCAACACCATTTCCTCAGTACTGCGCACAATAGTGCGTTCCTGTTTGAGTACGTGAAGCCACACAAAGACTCGCAGTACACACACATTTCTGTAGAAGAGTACATCTGGGATTGACTGAACAAATGAAGGAAGAACTGCAATTTGGGGCCAGCGGCAAATAATCCAGAAAGACTCTGGATTTAATCTGTATGACGGTTTATTCCAGTAAAATCCCAGTACAGTCATGAAAGCAGCAAACCCACCACAGCAGCACTAAACCGCTGAAACCAGCACGCTGCTACGACTCATCTAATCCCACGAACAGCAGCAGCTGAATGTTTTCATTATGCAGGATAAAATGGAATAATTGATGCTGCTAAACGCTAGCTAGGCTAGCTTAGCAGCATAGCAATACCTGAAATTCATACAGACCTAATTTATTGATAAAAGCGCTTCAATCAATTATGCTGATTAAGATTAATTTTCTAAACTGGCTCCTGTTCCCTTTAGATAGAAATAGCTTGTTTTTGCCTGCAAACGTAATATTTATGATTTAAAAACACACAAACTAGCTTCAAATGAGCTCCTGGATATTTTATCGTATGTCAAATTCAAAACTTTTATTATTTCAGTTGCAAACTAAATGAATTATGCTCAGCAAAATGAGTAATAGTCTGAATCCGCTCCTTTAGGACAGTTTGGGTTAAATTACATCAGCACAAATGGGAGATATTTGTTACCGAGTCAGAGCAGAAACCATGCACGCCACAACACGTATGACCGCTGTCAAAACAGCACCTTCATTATCAGTGACCTACATACTGAGACCCTGCATGACAGGGCTGCAGATTTATGAATGTCCCATTTTTGATGCTTTTTATTATTTCCCACATTTGTTTTGCATTCATACAAATACATAAAACATAATAAATTCATTTCTAATTTACTACATCAACACATTGAAACATTGGCAGTGTTGAAGCACCGTTTACGTTTGCTACAAAAATGCTTTTGGTCTTCATGGATAGTTTCTCCCTCCATAACAACTCAACGGGGGCCGTTTCTTTTTCTTTAATAACTTTGTGTGAAATCTGGGCTTCATTTTTGCTATTGTTATTTTGCACTAATGAGCAGGTACCTGTGTGTGTGAGCTGCACCTGTACACTTACTGGATGCAGCTGCCAGCATTAGCTCATACCTTACTCCACCCTTATATTCAAATCTGGGCACTTGTGGCTCCAAAAACACCAACACTGAGGTTTTAAGATACTCCATCTTTTAGCAGTATGGAGGACCAAAACTATCAAAATCAGAATAACGACTGCATTAAAGATAATATCCAGTTAAATGCAACAAATACGGTATAAAAGTATATGCAGGAAGCAGTTATTTAACAAATATAAATATCATGATATTTTCACTTTCATTCCTCCGTTTTCTTCCATTTATCTGGGTCACGAGGGCAGCAGCCTAAGCAGACCTGCCTCTCCCCGGCCACTTCCTGCAGCTCTCCTGTGACGTCATCTCTCCTGTGACATCATCTCTCCTGTGTAAGTGTCCCCCAGGGCCCCCTCCCAGCAGCACCTGCCCCAAACACTTCATTACTTAATTTGTTTTTGATTCTTATGACAGACAGATATGATTTCGATAATAAGGAAGGTTTAAAAAAAAGTCGCACCATGCATGACTTTGGTAATAAGACATCTTTATTAATCATTTGGAGAGACATGCTAGATCTCTGTACAGTGTGAATGGAAAGCCAGGTCTGGACTGATGAAGTCTGCAAACAGGACTCCCCCCTCATCGTCAAACACAGACCGCCTCCCGCAGCAAGACGTCTGCCGCACCACCGGGTCCAGTTCAAAGGGAAATGTTACGAGGAAACAAAGGTGCACTGTGACACTGAAGGGGAATAAATACAGGTGTGTGAGTGTGTACTGATCAATCAAAGCTCCCTCCACACGCGGCTGAACGAGAACATTCCTGTTTGAGGCGGCAACACAAAAAGATTCAACGACTTTCATTTGGAGGGATTCAAACTTAAAATGCAAACCTGCAAAAAAACGTGTTCCAGTCCGTTTCTCATCAGATTCCACCTGCTCTGTCTCTCACTATTCTTAGTATTTGGCTCATTATGTGGGTTAGAAAGGTTCACTAGCTTTTTTTTTTTTTTTTTGGAAATGTGAACAATCCCTAAATGTCGGACTACTCTAAGACACAGTAATTATTATTTTTAACCATGTTTCTAAAACATCAACGTGGTCACTCTATATCTAAAACATGTTCTTAAAAAGTGCAGGAAAGATTTCACTTCAAAGACAGATCAAAGTAGTGTTCACAACCGGGCCGTGATCCTGCCCGCAAACAGCGGCAGCAGTTTAAGCGCCGGTACGAGGATCCGTTAGTGCCAAGCTGACGTTCCCGCAGGTCACGTGACAGCGCCTCCCGTGTCCCGGCTGGATCTCTATTTGAAGCGGAAGCAGCGTCTGCCCGTCTATGCTTGGGTTTTCACCGAGACCGGTTCTGATGGACAAACTCGCTGCAGCCTCTGGTGCAGCGCTGCCTCTCTGCTCTCATTCGGACAGCAGAGGTCAGACAGCTGCATCGCTCTGTGGGAACATCAGTCCGGCACACACGGATCCTCATACCACAAACAGCAAACACAAAAAACAACGTCATCATCTCAGTGGGAACACGTTATGTGACAATCAGAAATGTCTTTGACTTAAGTGACTGTACATTTATAATGAAGCTTCTCATAACTTCATATTAACCTGAAAGGTCTACATGTGCAAATTAGTCTGCTGTCAGGAATGAAGCTGATTTACAATGTTAAAGGTCGGTTTGAACACAGAACCAGTCAGCCACGAGGGAACCCTCTGCGCTCCACGGCCTCGCGGGCCTTCGACTCTCCGCTGCTCGCTCACAGGACGCCGCACGTGCGTCATAATCACAAACACCGAGATAGCGCGCGATGCGACAGCAGCTGACAGGTGACAATGGTGCCTAAAAGGTGCCGTCATGTGGCGAGGATGACGCGACTTGGCAGTGGCCCTCTATGTAACTGCATTCTAACGTCGCCTGTACAGAAAGCACACATTAACACACACGCACACACACACGACGAAAACATATCCTGTAGTCAGGTATACAAATCCAGTTCATAAACATAAAAGACTTGGACTAGTCGTCCTCCGAGTGCATCGAGTCACGGGTGTAACGTCACCACTTACATATTCAAACGTGTGTACACGGGTAAACAGTACCTATGCTTAAAAACTAGGCATGCATTTGATACTTGAGCAGTTCAGTTTGTCCTGTAACGACTCAAACGGCAAGTTATGATCCCACCTGAGCTCAGTTTGGGATTTCCGTCTTTGCCCATAACAGCAGAGAAAACGTCCCAAACCACCTGCTCTGCTCCGGCTCGCACACAGAGCTCGCTGCATTATTAAAAACACAAAAACAAATCAACAAAATCTTACAAAGTTCCCACCTGACCCCCTCAGAATCAGCTGATTCTTTATCTATAATAACTTCGGCATATTTACTGAAGACATGCAGAGGTCTTTCTTCATATCATGAATGTTTTCAGAGCGACAGGCTCTCAGTATAAATGTGTCATTTTTTTACCCATCACTTCTGATCCCTCATACGCGCAGGAGCGATGCAGAGCAGCTGGATGCTGCCCTCTACAGGCCAGTAAGGGGAGTGACATTAGCGAGCTGATGGCATCTCAAGCACAAAGAAAATGATCACAACAAGAGAAGAGCTCTGAGATCCAGGCCCTTCAAGGAGTTTGAGAAACATCTTCAGGACATAAAGTTGTTTGATCAGTGTGATGTGTTCAGCCTTTACACGCCAGTGTTGCTTCATTACAGCTGGAAGATGGGCCTGGAATCCAAATGTAAGCAAAAAGGAGCCACATATCTCACAGGGAGATCTGAGAGTTCGGACCAAAATGCACTTTATGAATCTTCAGAAGCAGCTCGAACATCCAGGATGTTGGTTTCTGCTCCTCTACGTCACACACACGAACCTGCTGCAGTGATGACATCACACTGATGCTCAGAGTTTCTGTAGATTGTGACGCTCAGAGTGGGTGCCAAATTTATCTGAAAAATTCATGTGCATCTCTCCTGCACATATGGAGCTATAAGGGATCAGAAATTATTAGAAAATAAAGTGAAATAAAAAGCACCAAATTTCAATCACCTGTATGCACTTCAAGGCTCCGTAACTCAGAATATTCATAGTATGCAGGTAAAATTCTGCATGGCTTCATTAAAAACGCCAAGGTTACTCAGCTGCTCCGGAGGGGGTCGGGCGGGAGGCACTGACTGATTTTTATGGAATGCCTCCTTTTCCAGGTTGATCTCCCTGAATACAAAAATAGAAAAGAAACCGGGGGAACTCCTTAAAACGTGTACACATAAAGCAACTTGGTGATCTTTCCTCCTCCACAAACATCTTTCAATTTTTTAGCAAGTTGCGGGATTTTTTTTTTTAACTTGGCAGTTTTGTAACAAAACCAGGCTACTTTCAAACCAAATCCACACACTGCTCATTCCAACCAAGAGGTGAGGAGGCCAGATTCTCAACGTGCAAAGTCAACTGCGGGTTAACCAATAGGAAGCAACAAAACAAGCATGTGGTGTAAATGATGGTTTCCCCCCTCAGAATGGGTGCAGAGCATTAACAGGAACAGCCGCCTTCAGTAGTCTGGGGCTCCTGCGGTTTGTCCAACTTGATGTCAATCACTGGAGAAGAACGTTAAGGAACCTTTGGGAACACGAGCACACAGAGGATACAGAGCCTGCATTACCAGCTTCCTACCACTAGATGCTGCTGTTTCCCATGACTACATTTATTTTTTAATCAACAGTTCTGACTGCACAGGTTCTTCAATGAGTCAACAATAAAACATCATTAGTTCTCAAAAACAGTCTAAAGCACATATGCTTAAAGTAAGGAAGATTTCTGTGTCTTTAAAAATTTCTTCTAACATCAGGTCAGATGTGCATAATTATGCAGTGTGCATACTTCATTATAATTAATTTTATGCATCATGAAGTATCATCTGTTATGCTGGGAACAGCCAAATGATGTGACTGTGTTACGCATCATCCGGGATCCTGTCGAGCACAGAGCCTGACTCTGTCTTTGATGGGAGGGGCCACAACGGCAGCAGAACCTTCATGATTTTATGGTGACCCCTCACATTTGTCTGCGACACTGAATTCCCTCTAAACAAGCTTTGCTGTAAGGCTGGCGTTGCTCAGCTCATCTCCTCTATTGTTAGCAGGGTAATAACCTGAGAATGGAAGCTGGCTGAAGCTGCCCTGATGCACAATAGCCTGTTAATGAGCAGCTTCTGTAAGTCAGAGTGATTTTTCCACAATGCAGATAACGTGTTATTGTCTCCTTTTTCTCCTCTCAGAATGAGCTCCTCTGTCTTATGGAGGCAGAAAGTGCATCATGACTGAGTGCTTCTATATGATGACCTGCTGCAGCAGCAGCCGCTCTGGTGAGCATGATGCATGTGTAAAAGGAGGCCTAAAAACTGTGACCTATATACTGCATGCAGGCGAGATGGGAAACGGTCCCAGTGTGGCTGTCAAATACCCGTCCTGTAGCAGGACTGCAGCAAACGGCTCCACGCAGCAGTTCGTGTGTGTGTGTGTGTGTGTGTGTGTACATGGTTGCATGTCATTATGTGTCACTTCAAGGGCAGCGGTTAAATGCAACATATACAAGAAGGTTCCCTTTGGACTGGATCCCATCTGGAACCTGAAGCTGCTCATGAGCCCGTCAAGCTGGACTATTTGAACTGATCACAGTGATTAATGAGCCACTGATAAACCACTTCCTAACCGCTCATCCAACCCAGAGTCACCGCGAGGCTGCTACCCAGGTGGGCTCCACCAGGTCAGAGTCCACCGTCCACACCTTTAAAGATTTGTTTGATGCAGCTCTGAAATATCAGTTTATGGTTGACAAACGGCTCAAAATTCAAAATGTAGCAGCTTTGTAGGAAATTATATGCATACACAGCTGTTTGTTGCTGGATGGTCTGCTTTGACTTTTCAGACACTCAGCTGCTGCCGTATTCTTAGTCAGAGGCCGTCTTCCTGCTGCCCTGCATCCATCAGGAAACTGTGGAAGGTCTCATTGTCAGTCCCAAAGCGCCTTCCTTTCATCTGACCGGGAAGCTTGAACTGAATTTGGGGAACAAAGTTGGTGAAATCTGCAGCTCCCTCGACCTAAAGAGGCGCTGTTGCTGGTGACCTGCAGACTTCACTGCCCCCGGGCTGTGATTATCACCCACTACACTGTTGGGAGGTTTCTGAAGGTTTGGAGTTTGTGATTTTCCGCGTCCTTCACTTTCCCCAGAGAAACACACCCATATTACAATAACAACTGAAAGCAATAACAACGCAGCATTTATGTTTGCCCTTATTATGCTTCCTTAGGAAAGGAGAGCACGAGCGACACGCAGGAAGTGACCTGCTCGGTGAGCTACACCTGCACCCCCCCACGAGCACTACCAAACATCTTAAAAACGAATGAAAACACAGCAAACTATAATATCTCTGCTCTGATGGGACTTATTTTTCCTTTCTTCTCTCTCTCATAAACACGGATGACCCCAACACTCCATCTGGGTCAAGAGCCGTTTCCACTCTCCCACCTGCAGACCTGCAGCGTTAATGAGGCGCTGCCATTAGACAGGAAGCTGTTCTCAGGAAGAGAACAGAAGGCTGCGCCGCACGGGTCGCAGCCAGCAGAAATCAGCGCGACCCGCCGGCCCCAATTTAAAAACAGCAATTAAAACTGCTCAAACAAATCCACAAAGCTA
>JAVDPK010000663.1:504038-525982 GCA_034780415.1 Cichlasoma orientale
ATTAGGCTAAGCCAATCAGGCATGAGAAAGAGGCTGCATATCATTAGCATATATTATCATAGCATTAGCAGCCTGAACTCCTCCATGTTGTTTACTCTCCACTTCAGATAAATACAGCCAAAGTGCACAAAGGTACCAAACATGCAGGAATATGAATATCATGCTGCTCATCTGTGAAGAGTAAAGAACACACGTGGCAGATTTCATGGCTCCGTGTGCTCTGGAACACATTAAGGTCCCTAATAAATCCCTTTGACCTTGCGGGGTTGAACGTGTATGCAGGCTGGCCAGCATGTAGATGAAGGGTCATACTGCATTGTTGGACTGGGAATGTGATGAGACAAGACCCCACGTCTTTTTCAAGGTGAAAGAGAAGGTGGTTGGAGAGGGGTGCACAGTTAACCTGTGATTTTTCATAAAGGTGGGAATAAAATTAATTCCTGCATGCTGAGTGTCTCAATGTCTTTTGGACAGAGGAGAGGATCTGTGCAGCTCAATTCAGTAAAAAAAAAAGGAAACAGTCACAAAAATGGTTATTGTCAAGGGTGGAGAGATAAATTGGAAGGTGAAATGAAACCTAAGTAATAAACTTTTTGCTCCTCATATTTGTTTCAGCCACATGTGCTGCTGGTTCTTCAGAGAATCTGAGCCGGAGGGAGGCTGAAGTGGTGCTGTTATCTCATTGTAGAGTGGAGGGGAAATATCACGACTCGATTATTGTAGAATTTCATTTTGGACCTCTTTGTTCTGGAAAATCCAACTGTTTCACAAAACCTGACACAAAGTGAAGCAGGAACCATCTCAGCAGGTGAAGTTCTGGGTCCTACAACCAAACGCGTTTAAGGTTCTGGCCGGTTCGTTGGCTGCACAGGAAGTCCTTTACATACACTTAGAGTCTCATTGTTCTGTCAGCAATACACAGAATAATTAACATTTTAACGTCATCACAGACAAAAATAAAACAGTGAACTCGACTCTTCGGTAAGATTTGGCGCCGGGCTGCAGAGCACGCTGCCTGCTTCTCACTTAGTTATGAGGTCACTTTTTGTTTTAATCAAAGTCAACATCTGGCTCGTTAGTGTTAATGAAGTGCAGCTTCAAATGAATTCTGTTTGGACTTAGAGATGATTCTGTCTACAGGAAAAACTCCTGTTAGCCTTGAGTAACAGGCTATTTTTTCCTCACCTGGTTCCTTCTTGGAATCTCTAAACCAAGGAACTGCTAATTAACGGAGAACGCGCACTCTGTGGACTTCCTGTTTCATACGGGTCACCTGCAAGCTACTCCACAATGAAGGAGGCCTCACGGAGCTGAAGCCCAAACATGTGGGGTAAATGTTCTGGAAATTTTCATCATGTTTTTGATCAAAGTGGTTAAGACGTCAGAAATAGTTCCATTTTATTTCTTACAGTCAGAGTAAAAAACCTCGAGGACGTCACAACACCGTGAGCCCCTTTATGCCAGCAAGCTGCAGCCTCCAGGGTGGAGGTTTGACGAGGCTCCCAAACAGGCGCCATTAGGGGAGCATGCCCTGCCATAAATCCCTAAAGGCCATATCTGCATGCATTAGTTCAATGCTTTATGAGCACATTTTGGTTCCCTGTAAGATCAATTAAAGGACATAAGCCTTAACATACTGTCTGCCCAGTTAGCATTACCCAGCATGCCTTTCAGCAGTGTAAATGTGGAGTTATTAGTGTTGATAAGTGCCCATGTGCTGTGATATAAAGAGAGCTACCTGTGCAGTATTAATGGTTGTGTTCTATTAATTTTTGCATGGCATGGTTGGAGGTGTAAGAACAGTTAATTCACTGCACAGCTCCTCTGCCAGCAGAAAATAAATACATTTGCCTCTAAAAGCCACAGTGAGTGTTGTGTCTGACTCTGCTGTCGGTGGAGGGAAGCAAGTATTGGAATAAGAGCAATAAAGGAGCACTCTACATCTCTGACTTTAGGGCACATCTCAAACAGCTTACCGCGGCACCGTCAATTAATCTTAATAACTTTGTTGCTTTATGCACCCGTTTTTCCTGCTCTTGTGGGCTACTGTTTTTGGTTTGTCAGTGAAGAGCCACATAATTAACACATGGGACCAAATGATGCTGCTGAGTACTGAGTGGAAAAGGACCTGTTCTCCCAGAGGAGAGGAGGGGGCTGCACAGCTGGAGCTGAGAGCAGGAAATATAAACTGTCCATTGCAGCCATCATCATGGGGAATCTATGTGAGGCAACAAGATGGATGAGCTTGGAGTGCTGAGGGGACGCCAGAGGGAATACCATGAGTGCAGCACGATGGGCTTCATGGAAACACGGCTGATACCGGCTTCAGAACTCTTCGTGCAGCCAGAGACGTTAAAGGTGGAGGAACCGGACTGTTTGTGAACAGAAGGCGATCCTGGACGTTACCTACCAGGGAAGCGTCGCCTGTTCCTGCTGGTGCACGCTGGGATCACTCACCTTTAAGGAATTTCTCAACTTCATGATAAATAACTTATATTGAACTTCAAAAACATCTGAGCTCAGTGTACGTTGATGCAGTTTATATTCGTCTTTTGCTGATGTGTGTTGTATATTTGTGTGTCTTTTGTGTACTGTAACAGTTTTATGTGACCTACCCACAGACTACGTTTGTTAAAGAGCAGCTTGTTTACATCTTACATTTTTACACTGATGTCCATCACCTGCACTGTCCCTGTGAAAGAACTGAATAAACAAATAGCATACCAGTACGTCCGCACAGCACTCCGCATGCATAACATCAAAATGTGACATGATAATAAACACAGAAGCACTAATGGCACTGACTCGTAATGTCGTAGACCACCACAGCCACCGTGGAGTCCCGTATATAGCTCGGGATGAGGCTCCTGAAGCGCTCCTGCCCTGCTGTGTCCCACAGCTGCAACCTCACCTGGGGTTCGGAGAGAGAAAGCTGAGGAGGCTGAGATTATTCAGATAGTCTGAGAGCCTGGAAACAGCAGGCTCCACACACACGCACACACACACACACACGCACACGCACACACACACACAGATTGACAAACAGGCATCATTTAAAGGAGCGGCCCGTTCACTCCCAAGCCTGCACACACATAACTAGCAGGACGACATGCAGTCACACAGGCCATCGCTGCACAGATGAACACAATCACAGTTTCTGTCTGAGGGAGACAAACACTCAGCATCTGTGCTGTGACGTGATGCAGCTGTAACTCACCGTCCGATCTTCCAAGTACATGGTTTTGGACAGGAAGTCGATTCCAATCGTGGCCTGGTTTAGGGAAAGAAGATAACCGTGGATCAGCATCGCTCCGAATACCCGGAAAAGCAAACAGTGAGGAAGTGAATCGGCCACATTAAAGATGCAAAAGGTGAAGAAGAGGACAGACTCTTCACTGCGATCAATATCCACACAGCAGCGTGGTGAATGTTCAGCTTCAGCACGCTGCTGATTCACTTCTAACAGGTTTCTAATGTTTATCGATTCGTTATCAAATGCATACAGTTACAGCAGGTCACAGCATCAGCCTGCAAATATTACCCTTAAATAATCAGAACCGCTGCATTATTTCAAGCTGCAGTTTACTGTCAGATGGGCTGTTTGATCTCATCACACGTTTACACAGCAACAGCAATCATTGCCTTATTGTGTCATAGGGCGGATGGCACGGTGCTCCCTCCTCACAGGACCATTACTCTGCTGCCAAGCCCCCGGCTTGCTGCCCGCCATCACATCATCAGGTGCTCAGACGGGCCGCATCCAGGAAGTCAATAATAACGTGCGGACCTGAGGCTGGTCTTTTACTGCGCTGAATCCACATTAACATTACCAACAGGGCTTCTTTACAACACAAACAGCTCAGTCTGTGGAAAACACGAGTTTTAGTAAGAGCTCATTCAACATGAGATCATGTCCACCTGACACAGAACCAGCTAACACTGCATGTGCAATAACTTTAGTATGAAGCCATACAGAATTGTAGATTTCCATCAGGTCCTCAAAATACAGGTTTGAAATGTATTACAGATTGGGTTTTTTTCCCCAGCATTCTCAAACACAGCAGAAAAACACATTTGATCTCTTTTACAAAGTGCACCCAGATCAATTTTACACCCACTCCAGGCATCAATCTGCAGACTGAAGCATCATTACTATGGCAAATATGATCGTTTGAATAACCTGCAACCAATTTACCTGCTATGATGTAGAGGAGCAGGCACGAGCATTAGTACCCTGGATGTTTGCACTGCAGAAAACTACAAAAAGTGCATTCTGGGTAAACTTTCAAGGGTCATATCACCATGTGGGAGAGGTGACAGCTCAAAACAACTGAGAGCATATAGTAGAAGCTCATCTTCAAGCCACACTTCCTCCTGGTGGGAGGCACTGAGTGCATGTTTTGTTGCTTCTATAACTCGTCTTTTGGATACAGTGAAGGCTTCAATTTATTCATCTGTAGCCGACATCGGTGCACGAGGCTTCACCTGCTAATCTGTCCCATCAGTGTCTTTCAGAGCTAATATGACCTGTCTGTGCTTTGTGTAGCACTCATTAACAGGGATCTGCACCAGTCCAGGCTATGGGTGCAGCTCGGTAGCACTGTGATAAGCTAGCAGCCCCTCTCTCTGATGTATAAACGTGTTTGTCTTCTGCCCACACATGATTGTTTTTATTGTGTTGGCAGCACAAACAGTACAGTTACAGTAACAACAATCACAGCTGGGTCACCAACAATAAAGCTGCTCTCAGAGTTCATGCTTTGCAGTCAAGTTGGGAAACTCAACCCAATTCTATTGAGCACCACGTACCTTAAATATTTTTAAGAATAATCATTTTAAAAAGGGCCATTCGATGACAACAGGTTTACACAGATGTGGTGTCCAGATGTTCAGAGTCATGTGGAGGGAAAAGGTTTCAGTGGTAGCTGGCGTAGGACTAACCCCGGATTACACAGCAGGCCACAGCTGCTGCTTTAAAGCATGTTTGCCAGCAGCCAGCAGTGGCCAGGTGGAGGCAGTGCTGCAGGTGAGTGAAGGGTCTGGTTCACAGGATGAAGTTCAGCACTTACTGATACGCAGCAGCAGCAGCAGCACCAAGTACTACACACAGTATCAGGTGCTAAACTGAGTGTCATCTGTCTCAAGCTGCACACGGATACATTTGTGCCGGTCTCTGATTAAGCAGCCGGATGTATATGTTGCATTTTTTTCTGTTAGGCAGCCCAGCAGGGTGCCCGCTGCCCACTCTGACAGAACTGGGCATCAGCAGCTTGCTCACGCACTCGTTTCCTTGGCAATGCCAGCTACCACAGTGGACTTACTCAGAGAACCTGGCACAGAGACAGGACGTCGGTTATGCCGCTGCTTTAGACTCAGTCGCATGAAGGACGGCCAGGATTAAAGTCATCAGCCTCAAAGATGAAACAGAAGTGACAAACTTCCAAAATAAAGCCCCGAGTTCTTCCTGCAAGAACATCTTTTTAAAGCACTTCATTTCTTCCTGAAAGCATTAAAGGTGGATGTTCCTGTGTGCCAGCTATACCTACTAAAACCACAGGCTGTATATAGAAGATGGCTGTAGCCTCGCCATCGTGGTGTTTTGAAAGCAGAGGTGATGAGTGAGGAGCAGACCTGAGGTCAGTCACGAGGTAGCCCCTCTGAACCGGCATGCTGAGGAGGACACCGTGCCCACAAACACCAGGTTAGGTTTGCAGAAGTCAAGCAAGAGGACTTTTAGGGAGGACTGCCTTAAAAAATGGCCTCCGTGGGTGAACAGCCGGTATATAAAGACTGGTTGAGTGCAAGACTAAAAATATGGATAACAGGCCGACTTTAAAGACCAAGTTAAATACAGTAATATATGTAAAATATGGTAAAACTACAAACACAAATTCACTTTTAAATGTAAGAATTTTAAAATCATCCAAGGAAACATGCTACTGTCACTGACCTGACACCTGATAGCTTAAATGAAGCTAAAAGAATAAAGAGGTTTTTCTGGGGACGTGACAGAGGTGCTGTAGACTCGGCTTGGCCCCAGTTTTAAATATAGAATCCCACACAAACAGCTATACATGAACAGATTAGATCAGGAGAAATTATTAATATCCCTTTTAAATCTTTAACTAACGCATGTTGTTGGAAGACAGGCAACGCCTTCATGGCCCATTCTGCTGGCAACCAGGGATAAAAATGCTTTCAACAGATCTGAGAGGCTTCAGTGACATTAGATTTTTTAATTTATTGTGCAAAAAACCCCAAACAGTGGTGGTGAAATGGAGCAGACAGGAAATAACTGGTTTCTGCTTTTATGTTTGTAGCGAGTCTGAGCATTTCTTCTAGCACAGCTGTTTCGAGGCCCTCGGTCCGGCAGGGACGCAGTTAAAGCCCACAGACCTTGAATCACAGCGAGCTCACTGCCATTCGCTCACAGCGCCGCTCTCCACACACAGAACCTGATTATTTTGAAGGTTCCATCTATGGCGAAGTCTCCTTTCTGAGTCAGCAGGCTGTTTGTGTTGGATAGCAGCGATTACAACATCCTGAATGTTACTAATGAGTAGTTCCAGTGCACACAAATTTATGCTAATAACAAAAATGTAAGATTCAACAAGTTTTCCAGTCCTGCAGCAGGAAAGAGGAGGAAGTTTCCTGCGGGTGTTGGACTTCGTCAGGGCTGCCCTTTGTCACCGATTCTAGGCGTAGCCAGATGGTGGAAGGCTTCCGCCTTGGTGACCTCAGAATTTCATCTCTGCTCTTTGCAGATGATGCGGTCCTGTTGGCTTCATCAGGTGGTGGCCTCCAGCTCTCAGTGGAACGGTTCGCAGTCAAGTGTGAAGCAGCAGGTGTGACAATCAGCACCTCTAAGTCTGAGGCCATGGTCCTCAGCCTGAAAAGGGTGGAGCTGCCAATCCAGCTCAGGGACGAGTTGCTGCCCCAGGTGGAGGAGTTTAAGTATCCCGGGGTCTCGTTCACAAGTGGCGGGAGACTGACAGACGGATCGGGGCTGCGTCTGCAGTGATGGGGACGCTGCACCGGTCTGTCGTGGTGAAGTCGTGGAAGAATAGATGATTTACTGTTGATTTGATTTGCTGGTCAATCTACATCCCCGCCCTCACCTACAGTCATGAGCTTTAGGCAGTGACCGAAAGAACGAGATCACACCTTGTGAAACGCTCACACCCTGACAGAATATAACGAGACCCATCAGCAATGGGATTAATGAAACTATAAAAACCTATATAAATGTAGGAGTGAGGATACATTACAGCTCCAGCTCATAACAGAAACCCTTCAGACGACCGTCTGATTACCTCCTGCTAAACTATTCTGCCCTAATTTGGAGGCCCCGCCCTAAACTCTGATCCAAGTCCACAGAGTTTCTGTTACTTTACCTTGTCACATATACTACATAATGGCTATTTATATAATCTATAACAATAAGACAGATATAATGCATACTTCAAGGTACTCGCATCATGTTATACTCGTGTGGAATTACTTGCAAACTGAACCAATTTGAAATACTGAAATCCAGGAGTACCAAAATGGTACTGTGTCAGCTTTTATCCATTTGTTGTGTGTTATCTGTGCTCAGACCATCCCCACGACACCGTATATCAGAGTCACCGCTTGCTACACAAAGCAGCTGAATATTTGGGCAGAGCGGACAGATGCAATCACAGCCTGGCAGTCAGGCCTGACTGACAGCTCCACCACAGCTGACAGGAGCGCTCCGCCTCCAGAGGCCTCTGAGCCCTCTAACATGTGCTGCCAGGCAGTGCGGACGCCTGCCTCCGTCTCTCGCGGCCGGGTGGCTGCTTGATGGGAGGCTGCTGCTTTAGAGGCAGCAAACGTGGCTCAACTCGCTCACGTCCTCCTGCTGACTAAAGCCACCGCCACGCTCGGTTTCATCTTCCTGATGGCTCTCTGTCTCTGAATTTACTGCAGCTCTTCTTTCAAAAGACTCAACTGGATCTGCTCAAATCTAAAGCATGAAAATAAAAACAAGTGAAACCACGACTTCTTAAATCTTCTCATCGGGACAGATGTCTCCTGCAGGCTGAATTCTTATCATTTTTCACCCTCACCGGGCACATCCAGCCTCCCCACTGAGCAGCGGCATAAACACTCACACTGATCTAATGTGCGCTGCATTTTAATTAATGCTCAGTTGTCTCGGGAGCTGAGTTTGATAAAGACTGCAAAATCATTTGTAGTCCTACCTGTCACCAAGCCAGGCAGGAAACAAGAGGCCATTTAGACACAGCAGCGGAGTTCAGCAAGCATGCACATGCACACACACACACACACACACACACACACACACGCACACACACACACACACACACACACACACACACACACACACTGAGCTCTGGCTTTGATCTGTGGCTACAAAGCTGAGGTTATGGCATCCCAAACAAAATGATTAATCCACTAGCTGTTAAAAAAAGGAGGCTGGCTTTGGACTTTCAAAGGCTTTCAGTTTACACACAAATTTGATAACCTGATTCTCATATTCCTCTCTGCCATTACAGCAGAGTGGGGCAGAGGCTGACATTAAGCAGCATACGGGGAGTCTATTAAATAAGCAGATGCTATCGGTGCAGCATCTGTTCGCCTACCACGCTGCCCGCCTGCTTCACAATCAAAGTGAGCAGGCACTGTCTGAAAAAGCATGGGGCAAGGAAGGCGCTCTGTCCATTCAGACATCATCACCATGAAGATGTTATTTTCCTCAGAACCCCCCCTCATTGCTCTGACAGCTTCCAAAGCTGTAACTGACCCAGCTGCATCCAGGACTGAAAGGCAGCCTGTAGGCAACAACAGACGCCTGCATTCACTCCAGGTAACGGCACCTAAGAGTATGTAACACTCTGAAAATGATCCAGGAAATGACTGTCACATTTTCTATCCATGCACTAGAGGCCTCATTTCTATGATGCAAACAGACAGGCAATAAGTCGCACCTTTTTCTGATTCACTTATGGAGTTATGAATCTGAGGGTTTCCAGTTCAGTGAGCTCAGGATCGTGTTTTTTATGTGGATCATGTGATCCTCCTGGCTTCATTGGGCACTGACCTGCAGCTGTGCAGCTGGGTGAGTGCACACTCCGGGTTAGAGATGATCTGCCTCAAGCAGAGGAGTTCTGGCTCTTGTTCATGTGTGGGGAAAGAGTGTAGGGGGAGATCTGCAGAGGTTGCAGCAGGCTGCTGTCAGTTTACTGGTTGATCTACATTCCTACCATCACCTGAGAATAATGATATCACGGTGTGTGGGCTCAGCCGCAGAGATGGGGTGAGGAGCTGAGACATTCAGGAGGAGCTCAGAGTAGAGGTGCTACTTCTGGGTGAGGTGCTTTGGACAAGTCCAACAGGAGGCGACTCGGGAGTTTAGGTCTCTCAGCATGAATGAGCGGCTGCAGGAGGCCCAGGCCAGTCCGGTCTCTCGCTCCCCCCAGGGGAAACTGGAAAACATTGCTGTGGGAAAAAGGCCGTCTGGAATAATCCGCTTAGCTTGCTGCCACTCTGACCTGCTGACTTCAGAAAGTGCCACAGGAGTGACCACTTAAAAATAAAAAACCTAAAGAATCAGAAAACAATTTGGAGGCGGACCTTTGTGAGTGAAGCCTTTAACTTCACAGGCAACCACAGGCACAAGTTCATCCAGATGGAGTTGCTAAGATGCTTTTCCAGATCAGCGGTCTCATATTTTTGGTCCACAAGCATTTGTCCTCAACAGCCAACAGGAGAGCGGGCAGTACGAGCACCAGGAGGCACTAAGACTCTCTTTGTTCTGCCTCTGAATGAAGCAGAGGTGAAGCGTAGAGCTGACCACAAACACCTGCACCTGTCGATAGGGGGGGGGGGGGGGAGCAGCATTTTCATGCTGAAACTGAAATACTTTCTTCTCACACAGATAATTATTGACCTCTGTGCTGCTGAGCACAAACATGTTGATTCGATGTGTGTGGACTGAACACACTGAACAGACCTTCCTCTGTGGAGCCTCACCCAGCCCAGAGCAGGCGGTCCAGCCTCTTCTGCCTGACAACTGCAGTCTCAAACTTTCATCCTTATCATCCCAGGTGATTCACGCTCGGCCAGATGACCCCTCCTAATTAAAAGTGAGCACTACAAAAACTAGCTTAAAAGGTACACAGTGGCATTTGGATGAACGCAATTATCCAGAAGATTTGCACGCTATTAGCATCAATGAATAAACGAATGAATCCCCTTTCCCACCCATGAAAATCTGCCACACTCCGATGTCAGAAAAAGTTACCCACATACGAGCTGCTTCCGCTGCAATTTGTGAGAACGACATTAAAGAAGCGACTGCAGCTTAAAGACACAAAGACACGAGCCCGGCAGTCAGCGCCAAGCGTCTGGCTCTGTAGTCTTTCGTGACTTATGAGTTCAGAAATACAAAAGGATACAGAAGCAGCTGTGAAGGCGCAGCATCACAGAGCGAACACACACAGTTTAATCCACACTCAATGAACCATCCAAATCTCATTAGCGCGCAGCACTGCTGCAAACGCCGAGCGGAGACGCGCCTCTCCCTACGGAGGGTTACCGGGATCCACAGAGGGTGCAGACGACCCACTAACACTGATAACACAACCAAGACTAGCACAAGCTAAACTGTATTTTTCACTGTGTTGAACACTTGTAGTTTATGTAGCAGATATTTGAGACTGGAAACAGAGGCAGTCACCAGCTTTAACACGATACTGCCATCATTATCTGCAATTACATGCTGTTTATTTAATCATATTAAAGCATGTGTGTAAAAACAACAACACAAAGTTTTACCGTTATTGACCTGCTGCTGCTGCAGCAGCTGAAAGCAGAAGTGCAGCAGTACCGTGTGAATGTGGAAAGTTACACAATTCTCTTTTGATTTATGGCCTCACTAAATATTTGCATGAGTTTACAGTCTCTGCTGGTTTCAAGCGTGAGAATGTTATTTTGTACATTTTAATTAGTGGCAACAGTTAATATTGCAGAGAATAACGGATGTGATCCACCAGCTGATCACTTCCACCGGCGCACTGCTGTTTCACGGTTTCATGTTGTCCTGACTGATCTTATAGTTCTTCCTTCTTGTGCTCCTCGGATCTTGTTCAGGTTTTTGGGTCTTTGTCTTCCTGCTTTATTTTGGTAAATGTCTCGTGCGTTTCCTGTGCTTTCTGCCTTTGTACGTGTCCACCGGTGCCTTGTTGTGTAATCAGGGTACTCGGTGCTGTGAGTGTCCTTTCCTTTGTCACTCTGTCCCTCAGATTTATTCCCTCGTGTTCACTTTCCTGGCTTTCCCTGAGTTTTACGTCTCTGGACTTTGTGGTTCCAGGTTTTTGCAGAGAAGTTCAAACCTGTGTTTGGATCTCCTCTTCACCTCCACCCATCAAGACAAGCCATCGAAACTCGAGGGTTCGAAATGGTAAACCACTGTGTGATACTTGCATCCATCGTTTATGCACAAACTATGATTTTGTGAGTTTTTTGGCCCTTTGTTTTTGTAGGATATGTATGAAGGCACCATCCTTCTAAAGTGTGGACCATGAGAGTGGTTTTAAACTTCCTTTCTAGGAGTTTTTCAACAAAGTGTCAAACCTTTAACTTTGGTGCACTGTGTGTTCAGTTATTAGAATATGTAGGACAAGAAAGTAAAGTTAGATGGAGCAGTGAGGAGTGTTGGAGCAGGCACTGAGGCGTTCTTTAGAGACTGCTGCAGATGATTTAAGGCGGCGGCAGATTAACACATGGCTGTGGGATCAAAGCCACAGGTCTCCAGTTTTAGAGGCAGAACATTATTAACTCTGCTGGTGCCCTGCACAGGCTGCAGGCTAATTTTATACCTGATGGAAATGTCTTAGACAATGACCTGAAGCTAAAATGAAATCTTCATCGTCGACACATCTGCAGAATCGTGTCTTAAATGATGAACACTATTCAGCGACAGGCTAAGCTTCAAGTTCAGCCAAACACAAAGTTCTCCCCTCTCTCTGTTGTCATGCCATTCAGTTTTTCTTCAGATAATCTGATCTAGTTTTTCCATCCGGTCCTCAGGCTCGTAATGCTGTAAACTCCTCCGCAGCGAGCAGAAAGACTCGAGGAGAGGGCGGATGGAATAGTTTTGTGAGATTTATTTTTAATTCCGTTTTTATTACTATGTAAGTAGATACTTTCTGCTCATAAAGCAATAAAGCAGCAGGTTTTATTTAAGGGTCCCTTGCAGATGCTTGCAGAGACCTGTAGAAGTGCTGTAGCTGCAGAAGCAATATTCTGCATTTAGGATGGCGAGTGAGATCAGGCTGCTTACTGGGCTCACGGCGCGCTTCCTGTTCAGCTCAAAGGCGTCAGTTTTAACGTCAGCGTTGGGCAAAATGCCCTCGTTTTACACACAGAGAAAATATTATATTTCCCGTGTATTCATTTCCTCAATAATTATGCCAGCAACTCATTTACTCTGGCCTCATCTCGAGTTTCTGCCCTCAGCCCATCGATTCACGCGCAGCTGTATGTTTCACTATCAAAGGGAGAGCCTGCAGCCCAGTGTCACTGATCCATCGGGATGATCATTAGAGGCAGAAGATTGAGTCTGTGCCTGCAGCAGCACCTACCTGATACGTGTTGTCAAAGCTGTCATACATGAACCGTGTGATCAAAGACGTCTTTCCAACTGCAAGACAAGAAAAAGACAGAACGTGTTAAATGAGGGACACGGTGCTTCGAGTTCCTGCATTCAGGCTCTCAGTGAGTGCAACGGCGGGATGAGTGCTCGTGGTGTCTGTCACGGCTGCCCGGGGAGCTCATTAGTGTGCGCTTGGGGTGACCAGGAGGTCAGCAGGGGCATCGGGTCTGGGTGTAATTGCAGCGCTGGTGCCACTGCTACCAGCATTTATGCCTTCCCCGAATACACACATTTCCCACTTGATGCATGAAATCAGGGAATCAGGGAGATGAGACGCAAAGAAATTGTTACAGAATGAGGGAACCTGGAAGAAAAGTCATCCACAGTGCCGTTATCTGAGGCTTCAGTGGGTTTAACCGGCATTCAGAAACACCTGTCATCATAAACAGGATCCCATCAGGCTGATAAAGAACGACCTGTTTTTCACTCTTCACGGAAGACCAAGCAGGAAACACGAGGTCAGAGCAGTTCGGTTTATCTCGTGGTGATGCTGTGAAGCGATTTCGTGTATTTCTGTGCACCAATCAGAATGTGATAATAGCTGCGAGCTGCTGTCTGTGAACCAATACCCAACACCGAAGAGCTTTAACTCTTTTTAACAACAAATACACAATATATCAAAGCATTCGTTGTCGAGATGGAAACAATATAATTATTATCATCTTATCAGCTATGATACATTACGTAGCAGAATATCTAATTCAATCAATCAATTACTGTTTAGCTAACGCTAAAAAAACACTGCTGATAGTTCAACTTTATTTCACTGTTACACAATGAAACTGTAGTTATTACTGTTTACTGATCAGTAATAATGTTACACTTGTGATGTCATGATCCTGTGTAAGAAATGTAACCACTGCATGAGTGATATATTGTGTGGAACAGGCTGGCATTTATAATAAGCCACATTCACCTTTTCCACATGTTCACAGCACGTCATGTCCACCTTGAATCCACACCAAAAACTCCGACTAAGAGATTCAAAGCTTATAGTAAAAGGCTTAGGATGTCAAACATGAGGCTCAGGGCCCAGACCAGGCCCACCAGGTGGCGGTTAAAGTAAAGCTGCAGAGTTTGGTATTTCTAAATGTCAAAGCTTGTTTGAATCACAAACAGGTTCAGTTGCTGCATGTGAAAAATGCTGCAGGTCCACTGATTAATTTTAAGGCATCTCAGACTGCTCATGGTAAGTAAATGGACAGGCTGCCAGCGCACTGCAGGGTTCATCATCTGTGTTGCAAACAGTTCTTAGGGACTGACTGGTCCGGTCCCCGTGTGATAATCTGCTGGCACACAAAGAGTCCTTCAGCTGTGACGCATTCGTGGCAGCAATGTGAACACGTGTCCCACTCCTAACGAGCCATTTTTTAAGCCAAAGCAAATCTTTTCCAAAATCTAACAAAGTCTTTTTAGTGCCTAAACTTGCAGTAACAATGCAGCACATACTGCAGGTTCACAGTGCTGTGATTTACACCATCATCGCTCCCCCACCTGCCTACATCTGTAAGTATTAGCTTTCAACTTTATAACCATCCATAACCACTGTCACTGTTTAACAGCACTCAATAAAAGCTTTCATCGTCAGTGATTTCCGGCCTCCGTGTTCATTAAAACCACCTTTAACTGTATGTTCTCCATTTGTTTTGCAAGAGATTTAAGACATGTATTCTATGTGCTCCTACGTGTCTCTGACAGGCCTGATGGAACTAAACCGTTATGACAAATGGCTGAAAAACTCATTTCAACTCTCTTCAATAATTCATTCATCATTTTAGGAGCACAAGTCATTAAATTTTGCCAGAAAAGAAGGCTGGTTAGAAAAGACTGACGTATTGATAGAAGGCACAAATGGTTTTCCAATGCTGTTTTCCTCAGAGGGTTTATTAATGATGGGGAATGGAGAAATGCAAAAGCCAACAGGAATCAATCTCAACCGCTTCTTATATGCATTTAGCAGCAGTGCAGATGGTAAAGAGCCAGCAGCTCATCAGTCTACCTCCAGTGAAAAGAGCCAAAGCACTGCAGTTCAGGCTCAAAAGCATGTGTGCTGCAGACTATGACATTGCACCATCTACTGTGTATAAAATATGACTATACAAATTTATTCAGGGGCATGGGACAGCCAACACCATTCAAACCCACAATTTATGAATAAAGATATAACCACACGAGACAAACAGCAACGTGAAGCACTGAAGAACCAAAAACTGCAGTTCCTCCGATGTCCACTAGAGGCTCCAGCAGACCCCACAGACTCCCATATTCAAACTTTCCAGCAGAAATAAACACTTTACAGCCTGATACAGAAACTGTTTTGGTGTCTGTGGATAGTTTCCTCCTTCAAAACCGCGTGGCTTCGCTCCAGAGGCTGAAGCTCACATTTAACCTTATTTATGTGCTCACTGATGTACTGTATACCCACAGTGAGCCATGCAACACGTTATTGTGCGGCTGCTATCTTAGATTCATGTGAAATAAATGTACTGGCTCACTCACTGCACATAATCTGTCTCACATTCACAGTTCAGCACATGGGGACCCAGTTGCAATTGTTTGCAGAAAGCGTTTTAATTAGGCAGACTAATTGCATGCGTCTGTGCTCTCAATTGGTTTCCTTATCTGCCTAGCAGGATCTACAGTGTAGCTGCTGATTATGCTAATGATCTCATGCTAATTTATCAATACATCATCCGACTCACTTCAGATGCCATCTAATTTAACAAGCTCTGCTAATTCAGTCATGGTTTATAGGTAATTAAAACTCCACTGTGACTCATCCAGTGCAGTGTGTTCCTATGAAGTCAAAGCCTATGAAGGCTGACGTCCAGGCAAATAATGAGGAAACACGAGGAGACGAGCAGCGTGTGTTTGTTTGCTGGCCGAGGCCTCGGGCTGACCGGCGGAGCCTCATTCACCGACCTCACGCTCAGGCACCCTGCTGTGATGGATTCACAGCAGGGTCACTAACTAATGCTTTTAAATCAATTTAACAGGCAGCCGGCGTGCAGCCGCCTCCTCTCCCGTCCCGATGTGCATTAGCACTCGACATCCTTCCACACGGCGTACTGAGGCACAAATTAGAGAAATGACAAAAATCAAACAAAGTGAGAACCAGGAGGAGATCCTGGGGTGGACCCAGAACTTCTGAAAACACCTCCGGATCCCCGAGGAGGAGCTGGAAAGTGTGGCTCCAAATATAAAAAAAAAATAATGAGCACTCTTGAGTCTGAGATCATAAAATACAGCTGTGCTCGGGCTATAAATGACAATTTATCAGGTGCCAAATGCCATACTTAATTGACATCAGTTTAAAATGAGGCTCCATGTGAGGAAGTCTCATTTTACTAAATGCCTGATGGTCTCGTCTCCTCGTCTCCTCTCTCCTCGTCTCACATCCATGGTGGGAGGCACTAAAACACAAGGAGAGGAGGTAAGGATATACAAACTAGGAAAAACTACTAAACGCTGGGAAAATGTGAACGCTCAAAAACCTGAGAAGGAACCTCACTTCAATCAAAGCAATTCTAACTCGACGCACACCTGCCGTGACAAACGCGCTCGAACAGGTGCGCTACCATTTCCACCCTGAGCACTTCAAGCCTTCACACGAGCGGCTATCAGAGAGAACATTAGGACGCCCAGTTTGAGCCGGCATGCTCGCCGCTGAGTCACGCTGCTCGACCGCTGAGCAGCGTGAGACGGCACTTTGTGAGCCTCTCAGCCGCTGCTTTCAAACTCAGGGACAGACAGCGCCTCCTTCTTTCTCCCTCTGACTCGAGTGGAAGAGCCACAGGAACAAAATCTGAAGAGACATTCTTCCTTCATCTTCTTCCCCACACAGGGAACATTCATCACGTCACAGCTGAATTTGTCCTGCAGGCAGCAGCACAATGATGGACACTCATTTTCATAAACAGGATGTCAAGCAAACAAAGCACTTCCCAACCCCTCCTACGGTCCGCTCCCCCTTTGAAAGGCTGCACTGACGTTATTTCATTTCTGTCAGCATCTTCAGATGTAACTGCAGCTCTGTTTGTGTGAATTTAATTACCAGGGAAACGGGAAGCTTAGTTACGCTCATGGCTGCAATAATTTACTGAATCTTCTTTTAGGCTACAAAGAAATTAATAACAAGGCAGATTTCTGACTTCAGAATGAGCTCTGCATTTCTGAGCATTTCCTCTTCATAATCTTTTCATCCTCTTTTGCCATTAACACCATTTTAGAGATTATGATGGGATTCACATGATTAGTAGCTTCAGTCAGACACAAAAAAAAAAACAGCCAAAGCTGCAGCAGAGATAACAGCAATAACCGCTTTTCATCCAGGTTCTAATAGAGGTGTGTTCTCGCGGTGCAGAGGGATCATTGAGAGAAACTGCAGCTTATTAAATTTCAAAATGAAGGACAACATGAAATAAAAAGTTCAACTGCAATTTAAACCACCCGAGTGCGAGCTAAAAATACACCAGAGGCTGGTTTCACAAAGATCTGTCAGGTCAGGCCATCAGACGTCTCGGCTCTGCCCGAAGTTTACGCTATTATTTCCTCTCTGCCATCTTTCTATTCTTTGCATTACACTTTCCCTCAGTTCCTCCAACCATCCTTGATGTTCTGCTGAATGCTTCCAAACATCTTCTGCTCAGTGAGCTCAGGTCTTTTCTCAGTCCACTGCAGTTCTGCTTAAGAGAGTCAGTGACTCGGTGCCGGGGTGGCTCAGTGGTTGATATATGCATATGCCACGTAGCAGGGTGGACGGTGCAGGTTCGAGTCCCGACCTGTTGCTTGTTTCTTCCCCTGCATCTGTTCTCCTGATTTCCTGTCACTCTACACTGCTAATAAAGCCGCTGTGGCCAAAAAAACCTCAGTGACTCAAAACCAATGAGTCAAACTGCTTCATGCAATCGATGAACTCATACATCTACACTTCTCTTCCAAAGTATTGGAACAGTGAGGCCGATCCCTTTATTGTTGCTACAGACTGAAAACATTTGATATATAAAACAATCAATACGAGACCAAAGATCAACATCTCAGCTTTTATTTGCAGGTATTTCCATCTGGATCTGATACACAGTTCAGCACCTTCAGTCTGAAGCCTCCCATCTATCTAGTGATCAGAAGTATTGGAACAGATAAACTTAAAATAGATTAAAGTGACTTCATATTTAGCTGCAAATCCTTTGCTTGCAATGACAGCTCCAGTCTCCTCTTTAGCAGCTACAATGCTCTGTAGGGTTTAAGTCTGCAGACTAACTAGGCCGGTCTAAAACCTTCCACTTCCTGCCCCTGGTGGGCTGCTGTGTGTGTTTGGGTCATTATCCTGCTGCACGATGAATCTGTTTGGTTGCATCTTTCTTTAAACTGACAAAATGTTTCTGTAGAGTTCATCGTACTGCTGACATCACGGTGACATCATCAGTGAAGATCAATGAGTACACCAGTGAGAACCTTCTTCTTCAGGACGGTCCAAACGGTTGACTGGCTATGGCTAATGTTTGTGCGATGGCTCTGATTGATTTCCATCCTCTCTCAGCTTCATAATTGCCGTTTTTCTCCCACAGACAGCTCTCTGGTTTCATGGTGGTTACTCCTTTGATGTCAAACTCAAAAACAAAGGGATTGGCCTCACTGTCCAATACTTTTGGGAGGGAGTGTATCAGAAGTCTCAGCCAGAAAAGGGTGGTGTGCCCATTGCAGATTGAGGATAAGTTGCTGCCCCAAGTGGAGGAGTCTCGGCGTTCATGCAGACTCTCTGTACTCTGCTGTGGTGAAGAGAGAGCCGAGCGTGAAGGTGAAGATGCCCGTTTACCCACGCTCCAACCCTTCACCTGTGGCGAAAAGCTGCAGGAAGCGACTGAAAGAATGAAGTTAACGTCCTCAAAGGGGTGTCTGGGCGCTCTCAGCGACAGTGTGAGGAGCTCGGTCTTTCACAGTAGAGCTCCTTCACACCGAAAGGAGCCACCAGAGGCGGTTCAGGCACCTGCCCAGGCTGCCTCCTGCCTTTTGGGCACGTCCAACTGGGTGGAGACCCCGGGGCATATCCAGCATACGCCACAGAGAGTATGCCTCTCAGTCGGCTCATGAACAACTCTAATATCTACCAGATGGGCTGGAGCAGGTTGACCTCTGACCCTGACCCAGATAAGCAGTAGAAAACGGATGGATGGGTTTATCATATAGTTGACACAAATGTAAAAAAGTACATGAAAGAAGTGATACGGTAATAATGCTACATGACTGCAGGGTTAGGGTTAGATCTCTCAGCATGAAGACAATGAGCCCACTTTTACCGCCATCATCGGCTTTGATGAAATCTTCAGGTCACATGTGCAACTGGCTCATCTCGACATTTAGGCTATTCAGTGTCCGCAGCTATCGATTACCTCACACTCTAATTGAAGTGGATGAAGAGCAAAAGTTGCTCTTGTGCAAATGGCCCATTATTTACAGCACGTAGCTCCGACAGCCTCATTCACCCAGACGGTGGCTCTCAGCAGCCAACCCGAACCTGTTAACAAAGACCCGCGAGCTCATTGCAACAGCAGCGCTTTCAAGTCCTGATCTGCTACTGGACTCAAAGAGAGGTCTCAAAATGACGGTGCCTCATGTCCTGTGGAGGGACGGCTGCTTCACTGTATGAAGATTTTTCATTTTACGTGCTTTTGCTGCAAACATGCATTGTGCCTCAGTGTTTTGGAACTATTGTTATCTTCTATTCTCATTTTCAGCTGTCCGTGATTTGATAAAGCTTTATTCAAATGGCTGTGGTAATTTTAGAGGAGTCCTTCTATTTCACAGCAGCAGCAGCAGCAGCAGCAGGGGTTAGAGAGGACGAATCACGAGGTTACATAAGACATTTTAAATCTTTAACGTGGTCGTGCAGCATTGTACGTGAACCCGGCGACACCCTCTTCTATTTAAACCTGCAGTCAGATGACAGCAGCAGCCGAGTTCATCTCTATAAACACATCTGCAGAGAAATATGCAGAATCTGCAGACAACCGGCCAATCACATCGGAGCAAGAGAGGCGCTGTTGCTCAACTGCACGACTGGCTACAACACTGGCTACAATCTGACGATGATTTTGCTTTTAACTGTCAAGAGAGCAAGCTATTTTAGCTATGATGACAGCGTGTGGTCGTCTGGGAACCCTTCATTTAATTTTCCTACATTTAATGGCTCCATCTTTGTTTTTTACACCTTCATAAATATTCTAATGTCATTAATTATGGTTTTCATTCATAAGAAAAATGAACAAAATTATTTGAACCATCCACTTCTTACGAAACTAATTCTTTCTTTCAATTAAAGTAGAAAAATAAATCAAAAATAAATCAATAAATGCATCATTTTAACACCAAAACATGTGACACAGCTTGGCAAAACCATGTTTATGTTTTACTTTTTAATGCTGCCTAAAATTGAAAAGCTTCCAGACTAACAGAAAACAGATTCCAGTTCTCTCTGTTCACGTTCTGTGACTCTTTAACATGAAACTGTCCTTTGCATTATTGGGGTTCAGTGATGATGCAAACACGATTAAACCTCCGTTAAAAACCCCACACAGGAAACGCTGATCCATCACAATCAACGCAGCGTTATCGCGCCAGGCTAAAGGCAGAACACTCACCAGCATCACTGCGGGGGGCGGATTTCTCCCCCAGCTGCCACAAACCCAGAGGTTTGCTGGCGTGTGCTGTTTATTTGTGATGGTGCATGTTACAAATACAGTTTCCAGCCGTGGCCCTGTATAATGTGAAGGCCATCCCTAATATGGTCATCTCAGGGGAACCAATCACAAGAAAGTTGGCTCAAAGGGGGCGGAACCAACACGGCTGGTTTCAGACAAAGTGTGCAGGAAGAAAGATGTGAATGGCTGCGATACCTGTGAAGTGTGAATCACTGAAAGCTACTCTAGTGGAGTCTAAGAATACAGAGGTGGAAATGAGCTTATTAGGTCCCCTTTAACATCAGTCCAATCGTCCCTGTTGATGCAGTGAGTAAGCCAATAATTCTGCAGCACCTTACAGACCTCTTAACAAAGGGTAACGCAGATAGGGGATTCCTGTGTCGTGGGTTTCCAATTAAAGCCTAGGTTTTAATGAAGTCTCTACTTGGAGTGATGCTTCAAAGAGTTTGCACAGTGAGTTAGCAAAATGAAGGCCAATTAGCCGAGAGAACCGGGCACCTGCTGCGGCACAGCCTGCACTTTCATCACCCAGACACCGCTGAGCACAGCCAGCACACAACTCATCAAGTTATCGCTTAAGAGCTCAAAATGCAATTTTATTGCACGTTAAAGGCCCTGCACAGCCAGACTCACGCTAGGTTCTGAAATTAAATGAATGTCCTTAACATATAAAAACTCAGTGTAAGTGACCAGATGAAGACTTTTTTTTTTTACCATTATCATGATGTTACAGGTCTAGTGTAAATGTGCACACTTGCTTTTTAATGACAAACACTAACATAAATTCTTTAATTTAGCAAAACTTTCTTCAAGTTCACGCAGATCTTGGGAGTTTATTTCCAATTAAATACACAGAGTTTACATTCTTGCTGTGAATCTGTGGCCCAGACTCGCTCTTCCTAAATCATGTGCAGTGATGCGAGTCCACGCTTGCTGTGGGCTTCTGATGCTATTACTGCAAAACCTTCAGAAGTCACTTATTAATTTACTGTTTGCTCAGGGTTCAGAACTGGCCCACCAAAGGGTCTCAGTATCATACAGTTTTACAGAGAATGGTAGGAATGACTTCCTGAAGAGCTCTTTATGGCAGCGAGCTTGGATCAGTCTGAAGAGTCTCTTCTGAAGATAGGCCTGAAAAACCAAGGCAGACCTCTTTCTCTTTGGATCTCATCCAGTGAACCGCTCTGAAATGCATCCTCAGACCATGGAACCAACTCCAGATCGTTCATGTGCTTAATTTGTCATGAAATAAGGAGGGAACGGGTCTCACCTGGGCATCAGACTGCTTCGTCAATTTACTCCTGAGCCTTAGAAAGCACATGTAAAAACTGGCAGTAATTCCTAACAGTGAACTCTGATTGATTTAGAACCCACTGTCATTGCAGAAGAAAGACTCTAAAGCTATAAATATAGGCCCACTATACAAAAATAATTGTAATTAAAGCTGCAAGCAGCGATGATCGGCCCTCACAGCTCAGCGCCGCTCGGCCTTGCCGGCGACCGCGGGAGCTCCGGCACCGCCGCCCCATCGCCATCGCCGACCCTCT
>JAVDPK010000663.1:584099-598416 GCA_034780415.1 Cichlasoma orientale
GGCCACTTACGTAGGTTATGACGTAGCAGCTGGAGTCTGAATCAGGGCTAAGCTGGAGGAGGAGGCTGGGGGAGAGGGAGGTCTGGGCGTTTGTATTGTTTTGATGTGCGTCATGAATCGTAGAACGAGCATCGTTCATAATGCGCCACACTTTTAAGTTGAATTTGTTTTATTCTTTGTTGTTTGGAGTATAACGCGCGGTGTGCAGTGCCGCACAGTTAAGCAGCATTTAAAGTGCGATTCGTTACACAAGAACAAGATTAATGGCTTCAAATGCCTTTGTTTAGACGGCTTTTGACTTTTTCCATTAAACAGGCATAAAATTTAATTTGATATCTGAGTGTTTCTTAGTTTCAAGGCCGTTTCACACCGGATGCGTTGCGTAAAAACGACACGAAATTCGAAATCTTTCGGATGCGAACTTGTGGTGTAACGGACATACACACCGGACACGTTGTGTTTTCCTCATAAAACACACTGTGAAAGAAATGGAGCCTTTGTTGTAGTTAATAAACAGATCAGCAGAAACTTTTACACATCATTTTTATCCAGCTCTGAGAATCAGTGTTAAAGAACGTTAAAGCCATCCTGGCAGCACGAACACGCCTTCTGTTGGGTTTTCCTTTCATTCCGTCTTTAGGAAGTTGACTCAATCTGTCAACAAATGTGGACACATTAAACATATTCCCATTCCCAGAAGTATAAAAAGTATTTAAAAACAGATTTAACTAGAAACTGCTCATTTTGTCTGCATAATTCTCATTTTTAGCTGTGGACTGAGGAAGTTATGGTTTAGCTTGGCGTGTGGAGCCCTGGAAAAGCGTCGCACTAATACAGAGAGCAAAGATTAGACAACAAGGATCTTTTAGTGCAGCTTTTCCACCCAGAGAAAATCTTCTGTTACACATTTAACCCACTGGGGATCCTGGCCTGGAAAACAGGCCCAATGAGGTTATTATAGGTGACAGCACATGAATGTACAGAAAACTTATTTTTGCTTTACGCTTCATATTTTAAATGATCACATGGACGGCGGGCCGTACGGATGTAGTCCGAGGCTTCCACTGTGATGCAACGTCTGTGTGGAAACCCAGTGAACAATAACCGCCACAGTGGTTTAAAGAGGTTTCTGCAGAGCCTTTAATATGGAAGCTCTGGCTATGGTGAACACATTTGCTACCTGGTGGAGAGTTCCCCGTGTTAAGTTTTGCTTTAAAAGCAGAAACGTTTCATTTGATCTTCTTCAGTTTGGATCTGCTGTTTCTGTTTGACACCACTGTGAAGTGAGTACTGGTCCACTTTAGGCTCACGGTTAGAAAAAAGGATTCCCAGACATTCAGGGATGGACACTCAGGAACTTTTACTGATGCAAACTGCATTTTTGTGCCTAAAAGTAGATTTTAACAGTTTGATCAGAACAGCTGTTATTTTTAATAGGCGGTGTTGAACTGGAGGAGGAAACAGTTGTTCTGCTTTTGCTGTTCACAGGTTTAGATTCAGAGGACGCGAGGCTTCTTAAATAACTCTCTAATAATGCTGTTTATAAGTAAGTAGGTTCTTTGCCTTCCATTCTACAACTAATTTAAATAAGTGAAGCAATATAGAGACAAAGTTTGTCTTTCATACGTTTTTCATGAATTTAATTAAAGACAGAAAACTAACATCTGGAGAGTTACTGAAGTCAGGCTAGTTAGCATATAATGATGTGCTACCTGGCGGCTGCTCCCGTGGTTAGGCTAATACAAACACATTTCATTACCTGTGAACTCAACGTGCTTAACAGAAAAGACAAGAATGTGCAGACGAGATGGAGGATGAGGTTTAAATTGCTCTCAATAAAAGTTCAAGTTGAGGGACAAACGCCATCAGACCAAAGCTCAGCAAACAGAACGTCTGAGACGATCCGTCCACAACACGAGGTTACTCATTAACGTTTGGATTACCGACCATGAAAAAGTCCTGACCCTAAGCTTAATGTCTGAGGGGGATTCTCCTCTGAAGGGTTCAAATATTTGATGTTTGGGACACCGTGATCCCACAGGCTGAAGCCACAGTGCAAGGGTTTGTTCTGTTAAAATAAATAAATAAATGAAGCCAAAGCATTGGGGCATGTTAAAAAGACAAGAACCTCATCCAACACAGGAGACTCCTGGATGGGAAACAGAGCCGGTGCATCATCACCAAACAAGCTGATTGTTCAAAAATAAATATGCTCTTTAAAATGAAATTCTGTGGGGAAAAGAAGTTTGAACATCAGTGCAACAGCTTCATTATCTCTGAACACAGCCTGGAAACACTAAAGTGTGCCGACGCTCCGCCGCCATGAGCTTGACATCACGGTTTTGTGTCAGAAAGACGTTCCCGCTCTGATAAAAGGAAGTGATAAGCTCTGAGGCAAACAGTTCCAAATGGAAGTGCGTCTTGATTTCCATCCCTACTTTTGATCAAAGAAAGTGATGGCCTGTTTCAGTTTTTGATGTTTTAAGGACAACACAATAACTGGATTAAGTGACGCTCCCCTCCTTCCTCTTCCTCTGAATAAGACCTGCTGTTACGTAACTGACCCAACTCTTTCCATACTTAAATGTAATTTCTTACAGATGTGATTAACCAACTATGGCTCTAACCTTCATTGCACTCCTTCATATCAGGAGGAGTGTAGTGTTTTGTAAAAAGAATTGGCCAGTCTTTTAAAGTGATCCTGGGGCTCGAGCACCGCTTCAGTAATTTAATCTGAGCCGCACAGCTGCAACACAATTCAGAGCCAGGATGTGGGCCTGGAGGCAGAGCTGATATGGGAGCTGAGGGTAGGAATGCATTTGGATTCTTGAGGCAGACAGTTCTCTACTCATTCATCATATGCAAAACCAATCAGGGATGCTGCCTGTCCGTCATCCACAAGCAGAGCGTTTTCCGGTCCTTTACCAGCCCCCCGAGAGTCGGCCTGTTTGGTAAAGTTATCAGAATAAAACAGACAGTCCATCTGCTTTAGAAGCACCCACCACTGCAGCACTACATTAACTGGTTATATTGCATTTTATTATTGCAACAACTTCTCAATGCATTTTTAGTGCTGCCCCGACACACTCCACAACTCTATTCTCCTGCACAATCTATCAACCTGGGCTGGGATCGAGGGATCTGCTCTCCATCGTCACCTCTCTATCAGAACCTTTCCTGTGTTATATCTAATCCACGCTCCTCGGTTGCCCCTTTTAATTGTGGTGTTCCTCAAGGCTCTATCCTTGGTCTACGTTTATTTTTAATATACGTTAGGTCCATTAGTATTTGGATAATGACAAAATGTTAGTAATTTTGCTTCTGTACGCCACCAAAGTGGATTTTAAAATCCAACAATGAAGATGTAAATGAACTGCAGACTTTCAGCTTTAATTCCTGCAGACTGGATTCCTCGTTTAGGAATCACAGCCATCTTTATCCACAGTCTCCCATTGTCAGAGGCTCAACAGTAATTGCAGCATTCCTCAAGGCTCTATCCTTGGCTCACTTTAATTTTCAATATCCATGCTTCCTCTCAGTCAGATCATTCACTACCTGTAGTATTGCACACATTACACACAGTATTTTTGTGTGTGTGTGTTGGTATAATTGGAAAAAAACAATTACTTTTTTGCATTCATTCTGGTCACGTCTTTTCAAAGGCAGACGTGACCAGAGTGAGGCGACTGGCAGCGAGACTGAGGGACGCTGTACACTGCAGCAACTTCGCAACAACAAGTTAGCCTCACTAAAGCACACCCTGCATCACTGCCCTCATGGATACTTATCGGACCATAATTGAAAAAAATAACCTCCATGTTGTATTCAATAAGCTCTGAAACCAATGAGGTAATAAAGTTTACTGAGGCCACGGAGCAAGGGAGCCCTTTCCCTCACAGATTTCTATGCAAGTTCTTGCAACCCGAAGAGGTGCCCTCTGCTGGTCATTAAAAAAATGCAGCAACCTACAGCAATACTGAAAAACAGAGCTGCCACTTTTATTACTTACACCTGCTTTTCAAACTCTGATGTGTCATAAGGACCCCCAAGAAAAGGGTCTATTGTGCTGACTCATGGGCCAATTCCCATGACAAAAGTGGCTGTGTCAATAACACATTAATTACATGGCCAAACACCTCGGCGCTTTATTTTATATTAAATACAAGCTTTTCCTGTTGTGTTAGTGAAAACAATTTTAGGAGATTAAAGTCCTTTCTAGCTGACAGGAAGTCGTGGGCATGCGCCTGTACACAAGGCTGGTAAAGTGCACTTCTGAATACCACCCCCCCACCCCCCCTTGGGGGGTTTCAAAGGTGTTTCCATATGGTGTTAACTAAAATGTAAAAGCTGTATTGTTTCCACTCAAACTGAGTGTCTCACATAAAGTCTTATTTATGCACTAGCTCACTCTCAAAGATTAGGGCACGTAAGGAGACAGCACTGACCAAGCAATGAATAATAACTCAAAGATTAAAGACAACTATTAATATTATTAATTATTCTACCTTGCAGAAAACAACAGTTGCTGATCAGCTGGTGTTTGGCTTGTGTTTTAACATCAGTTCAGTTCCAAACTAACCCATAAAACACACAATAACCTGTAACATCATGTATACAACAGCACCCAGCTAAAAAAATAATTGGTGAGAGACTCATGAGGCGTGCCAGCTGCAGCACCAGCTTGTCTTCATTATGACACAGCTAAAAGGTAAAGAGACAGGCACACTTTATGACTCAATACACCTTTAGCTTTTCAGCTGATGTCCAGCAACTTATGGTCACTAATTACAGCATGCTTAATAACTCATTAGTACATACTGTATGAATGAGGGCCTCCTGCTGCTGAAGCCCACAGTTTTTCTCACCATGGAAGTAGGAAATAACCTCTCCGGTGTGTCTGTCTCTGTGTGGGAAGTTTGTTATTTGGGCCACACAGTAAGCATTATGGAGGGTGTCCAGCGCCACCCTGGCAGTGCACGATAGAATGATCTAACTATGGAAAAACTGCAGAACTATGCCATTAAATTAGATTTTTTTGTAAATTTACGGTGATGAACCTGCTTTCATGAACGTCTGTTTGAAGTCTCACATCTCCGATTAAAAGTCAAATCTCTGCAGAGAGACTCCCCTGCAGTCCGTCTGCGTCACGATGCTGATGCCAGGAAGTTTCATTCCTACAGCTACCACTGCATCGTGGAAGGTTTTGTCCACACATACTTTTAGCTCCGCAGACATAGTTGTCAAACATCAAGAGATTTCTCCGTACAACCATATGAGGTTTCAGACAAACCGCGAGAGAGGCCCTGGTCTGGCAGCACAAGATTAACTGTAACGTGATGGAGAACAAGCGCAACCCAAAGGGACAGAGTCAGCCAACGATCCAACACCAGTCGCATTACTGAGAGGAGAGAGAAAGCACAAAGGGTGCCACTTTGGTGCGGGGGCAATTTACTATTCAAGGCTGCCAGCAATGAAATACTCAATGTATGTGGCACGAGGACACAAGGGTTTAATTTGGGAAAAGGTGGGGGCATAATGTTGGCAGGGAGGCTGTGGTATTCCCTTTGAAAATTTAGAAAATTATCGTTACATTTCCTGCAATTCTACACAGCACAATCATTCCATGTCACAATCAAAGCTGAACAACGTCCCTCCCTGAGCCCCTCAGAGCCAGCTGAGTTCTTTGTAGGATACCTTTATTACATTTACACATGCAATGTTTTTACCCTGATAGTATGAAGATTATTCGTGTAAAGTCTTTACCTTATAATATAAAGTGCCTTGAGCAACTGTTGTAATTTGGCGCTATATAAATAAAATTAAATAGTTCCAGGCCCTTCACAGGGGTGAGTCAAAATTGCACACTTTTTAATTGACATTATTTTGTCAGCATTTGAGTCCTCATAGCTTCATGAGTACAAAAGATATTCACAGAAAAACACATTTAAGCTCAGTTTAAAGTACAACCAAATCTATTTTACACCCACTCCAAGTGTCTCAATCTGTTTTTGTAACAATGATTTTTTTTTTTTCTCTGTGAACATAAATATTGCGGGAAACACCAGTTTCAACATAAAAACTGAACCAATTTAATGTCTGACACAGGACAGAAGCTTGCACTCAACCTGGGATATAAATGTGGGCAGAAAGAAGACGGGCAGCCTGGTATAGCTCCCTGGTTGACCAGGTGACCCGTACGCTGACTGCTGAGGCCCGAGTTCAAGCCCACCCATTTCCTGCATGTCACACCCTCTGCTCTCTCTCCCCACCTTCCTTTCTACGCTACTATTCTGTCCAAAATAAAGACAAAAATAAATCTTAAAAAGGAAGGTGGCAGACTTCTGCCAGGTGACCCTGACCCTCCCTTAGGCCCCGTTTACACGACACCGTTTCAAAGTTTTGATGCGTTTGGGCCTCCCGTTTACACGAGAACGGAGTAAAAACCATACTTTTTGGAAACGGGGTCCAGAGCGGAGCTTTTCTGAAACGCTCCGGCCTCCTTCTCCGTGTAAACTCGGGCTGCAACGAGTGCATTCACTTTAATATGCATTGTTTATTTGATATTTATTGTGATGCTCACAATGTTAAAAATACATTGGATTCGTTTCAAACTCGTATTTTTATGGGTCATTATTTTAATTGTGAGAAGAGACAGCAAGGTGATGTTAACAGGTGGGCGGGCTCGGACAGGTGAGGTAAGATTGAAATAATCGTTGACTAATCGATAAAATAATTGACAGATTATTCGACTACTAAATGAATCTTTAGTTGCAGCCCCAGTGTAAACGGACGAAAACGGTGCTTTTTGGAAACGGGGGCACTCGCACATGTGCACTATGGTTGCGGCTCCTATAGCCACACCTCCAACTTGTGGCGTGGCAATAAGAACTGCAGCGTTTTTGCATTTCCGTGTAAACGGAGATTGTTTCTGAAACATCTCCGTGTAAACGCGTCACTTTTCAGAAACAACAACAGCAAAACGGCACAGTTTCCACTGGAAACGTCGTGTAAACAGGGCCTTAGTTACAATGCAATAGGCCTAGGCTGCTGAGGGTTCCCATGATGCACTGAGTGTTTCTTCTTCACTCTGTTTATACCCCACTCTGCATTTAATCATTACTTATTATTAATCTCTGGCTCTCTTCCACAGTGTGGCTTTTGTCCTCTCTCTCTCCCCTCAGTACCAGCCGGTCTCAGCAGATGACTGCCCCTCCCTGAGCCTGGTTCTGCTGGAGGTTTCTTCCCGTTTGTTGTGATTTGGTGCTATAGAAATAACATTTAATTAAATTGAATTTACAAGAAAAGCTGGTAAATGACAAGATAAAAAAAAATGAAAATTTGAGAATATGACCCTGTCAAATTTAAAATTAAAAAAAAGAGAATTTATGAGAAAAGTGCATTTTGGATAAACTTTTATGGGTCATATCACTATGTGGGAGAGAAGGTAGTTTAGAACAAATTATAGCATATGCAAAGTCTCTTTTTTCCCTATATTTTAATGCCTAGATCATCTTCTAGCAGTAATTCCTTCTGTGTCCAAACACGTTTCTATTACAGTCATATTTACAGTTGAATGTAGCTTACAGCTGTGAAGAGGAGAAACAACGTTGGTGTTCACATGTTCGATATAATAGTGTGGAGATCTCACACTGATCAAACAGCTTTAGGGCCTGAAGTTTCTTAAAATCCCTGAAGGGCCTTTATCTCAGACGGTCTCAGGATCAGAGCGGATCAGAACAGAATGGAGCTTAAATGTGTTTCTCAGCCCTTAAACCTTCATGTGGATATTTCCTGTGTTTATGAAGACATGAGGGTTTAAAAACAATGGGAAAAGAAACCCCTATATACTCTGAGGACCTGTAACAGGTAGAATATTCACAGTATGAAGGTAAAAACCCAAACCTGTACTATTTAGTACCTATAACCTCACAAAATAACCACTGGTTCAGTAACTAATCAAAAACCAGTGCCAGTCATTCTCAAACACATGATTGAAGGTCATATCCCAGAAGTCCCTACTATAAATTAGACCCAACAAAGCTGGATGCAGCTGGTGGTACTTCCCAAAAGATTCCCTGCAGAATCAACATAATTTTTGCTGATGCCACTACAAGATGATGGCACATTTATTGACAGGAAAACGTCAGTTAGCATCAGGAGCTGCAACATGAGCTTCCTCCCTCCACAGGGACATTACATACAAACACTTCTACCCCCTCATTAGGCTTTGCACATGGTAAATGACTGGTTTCAAAATGCACATTCAACACATCTAAAGCAAACCCTCCATTAACAACTTAGGCCCGATCCACAGGCTGGCTTCAGCCTGGCACTAAGTTTTTTAAACATTCAGACACTCTTAGACCAACATAACATGGATGCCTGCACTAACAGCAGCTCAGCCTCGAGGTAAAAACAGCACTGCAGAGTAATCGCTGTGCATTTTAAAGTTTGCACACATTAAAGCAAAGTACAGTTTAATATCATCATAATCATGAGACACAACTTTACACAACGACCAGCCACAACATTAAAACCCCCGATGACCAATTATGTCATAAGGAAACACGTGGATGTTACTTTCACATGTACACACGGGCACTCCCCGACAGCAGTGGTCTCCCCAGGAAGACAAACCAAGCAGAATACTCCATAAATTACATATGCCAAACATTATATATATATATATATATATATATATATATATATATATATATAAAATTCAGAGAAAAAAAATCTCAAATATATGAGTGAAAAAAGAGGGCAAATTTAGGAGACTAAGCCTGATGAAATTATACGTTTAAAAGGTGTCAAATTCAAAAAAGAGAAAAATGAAAAAATAATTTAATAAACTTGCAAATTTACCAGAAAAAAGAAATGCCAAAAAAGGACAAACTGGAAAAAATGGCAAATTTACAAGAAAAATAATTTAAAGTTTAGAATAAAAACCAAATAAAATTAGGATAAATAAGACAAATTCAAACGAAAAAAAACGTCAGATTTACGGAGAAAAAAGTTCAATTTGACGAGAAAAATGACAATTTAATGAGAAAACAATGGCAAATTTAGAAGAGGAAAAGAACAAATTTACCAAAAAAAAAAACTTTGTGGGTCTAAAATACCTGCTCAATGAGCTGTAAGAGTTCACTGCAGCTCCTCCGAGCTTTAAAGGCAAGCTTACAGATGTGCGGGGCACACAAACACATACAGAAGTGCACAAAGTTTGAACACAGCTGGATTTCTACGCAGGCCTCCTTACCCAGGAGCTTCTTCACCTCCTCCACACTCATGTAGATGTTGACTCCGGGGTTGTTGTTGTTGTTGTCGTTGACGCCTGCAGGGCTGCCCGGGCTGGCCAGGCAGCCGGCCCCTTCCAGCAGCAGCAGGAAGAAGAAGCCCCCCAGCCTCCAGAGCACCGAGTGCGGCCACACTCGGGACCCGGACGGGCTGCCGGAGTCGCCGATCAACCCCAGCATAGCGGCGGCGGCTGTCTGGCTCGCTGTCGTTCTCGCTGTTCCTGGAGAATTTCTTTCTCATCCGTATCTGAAATTAATCCCGGGAGGCAACATTACGAGTTACTTCAAGCCCCGACACTCTTCCCCACCAGCCCGTTTTTAGTTTTTTTGTCCTTTCTCGGTAGCTGGAGCGGGCTAACTTAGCCGGAGCGGGCTAACTTTCGGTCGGGCTGTGCTAACCGTCCGCGGTCCGAGTTGATTGTTTGAATGTTCGGGAGATTTACGAGCCGCGTAACATACACACCGGATCCCGCCGCACACAGCCGCGTTGATTGCTGCAGATAGAAGCGGAAGAAGAGTCAAAAAGTACCCTGAGCAGTGAACTGGCTAATACATCCAGCTTTGCCCCTCCATCGCCTCCGATCCCGACGCTTTTTCCTCTCAGTTTTCACCCCGGGCAGGAAGGGGGGCGGGAAGGGGGGCAGCGGGGGCGCGCAGGGCTCCGGCTCCTGCTGCCTTCACGTGCTCCCGGAAATATCACAACCAGCGGACTACATGGAAGCAGCAAAGTCGAAGTTCTTTATTATAATAATTTACAAACATTCAAGCAGAGCTGCTCGCTGCACAGCAAATTATGAAATAATATCCACATCAAAGGTGTGTATCATATAACCCTGTAAAGAATGCATAAAGGAAGAAAAAGAAGGACTAGATTTCAAAATAAATTAAGACAACATCAGGGGTTCAAGATTTAGGTTGCGTATTCATGAAAAATTAAGAAAAACTGGCAAATTTATGAGAAAAAAATCACTGCCAAAGACACGAGGGGGAAAAAATTAAAAATCTTACGACAAAAAAGCCAAATTTAAAACCAAAAGACTGCAAATTACAAAGAAATAATGGAAATTTTCTGATTTAAAAAAAAGCTATTTTATGAGGAAAAATCTGAAACGTTTTGATAAAAATGCCAGATTTATATAAACAATTTAAATGTATGAGAAACATGGAAAATATATGAGACAAATTGGAATACTTATGAGGACAAAAGGAAACTTGATGAAGGAAAGTTGAAAATGTATCAAAAACAGGCAAATTTAAGAGAAAAAACAGAAAATGGTGGGTTTGATTAAGGGATGACATCACATCACTTTTCAGGGTTAAGCTGAAAAGAAATTGACATATTTGAAATCTATAGAAAACCTTATGAGAGCACCAACAACAGCCCTCTCCAGTCACATCATCCAGGCAGACGAGAAACACGATCATTTTCACTGAAACAAAGTTTCCTGGTCTTTGTGTCCAGCAGCTGTGAAAGGAAGAAACGACCTTGGTGTTCACATGTTCTATATAACACTTCAGGCATATGGTTACAGTTCAGTTATATCGATCAAACGGCTTCAGCGTCCTCGCAGGGCCTCACAGAGCTTCTCAGCATCAGCCTGTTCAGCTTGAGACGTTTGTCATGAGAGAGCCCGACCTTTACTGGGGAACATCCACTTGTTGTGACACTCACTGCAGCGTCCTCATCTGCTGCTCCGCTGTAAGGTAAACACTACTTTAGCCCAGTGGCTTCATGATATGAGGACAGGTCCTCTTTAATCAGGTGGTGAACATGCAGGTCTAAAATGGCAAATCAAAGTTTCATCTCCCTTCAGCTGGGTAAATACGAGTTATGTTCTCGGCACTCAGTGCCTCTTCATTTGGTTTGTGCTTGCCTTTGATCGGACCCCAGTCTGTAAACAGGGGCCTGAGGGCAGGAGAAGAGGCACTGGCAGATGTGGGGACTCATGACTGCGGGGTGTCAGGCAGATAAATGATAGCAGCGAGGAAGCTTTTGTGGTGATGGTTCTGATAGAGCAGTCTCCTTTCTGATCAGGCTCATTGATTAACAAAAGCCCGGCCATGCCCACGCTGTGTTTTCCATCATGAAGCAAACTTTAAAATACTTCTTTGTAAAGAAAGTTCTGGTTGCTTTCTCCTCTGCTTTTCCTTATTTTCTGCCGCATTTATGCTGTAACACAGGCGGTGCTTCAGATGATAAGGTCAGCATGTGTACTGCGAGCGTAGAACTCAGGCTTCAGTGCTCCAGAAATGTTGTTTCGGTGCACCTTTCAGGGCTGAAGAAAAGCTAAACCTGCAGTTCCTCAGCTACACGAGGCTGGCTGCAAAGGTGAGTCAGCCTCCTTTATAACAACCATGCACATTTCCTGCTCTGGCCTCACTGGCTGAGAGGTGGAGGTGAACAAGGACAGCTGCTCTGTGACGCTCCACCTTAACTAAATGGAGTCATTAAACCTGAGAACTCAACCATGTTTCTGCTGCTGGTGTATTGTGGAGTTGTTTTAATGCAATGCTCGCTGTGCAGTACACACCATCCGAGAAGTCTGTGTTTTGATGAGTGAAATTCGATTTGTTTGCATCAGTCAGCAGATATCTCCACCTGTGTGCTGCACCTGTACAGATTATGGATGCACTTGCTAGTGTTGGCTGATAACTTTGCACTTTATTCTCTCGTCCAAATATGGTCACTGCTAGCTCCAAAAAAACAACATCGTGATGGCTCAAACATTCACTTTGCAGCTTCAAAATATCGATGCCCAAACCAGCGGTTCACTCCAAGGTGGGTACATCCATCTTTTGCACACTGGATTTAAGACATTTCCTACTCTTGGCTCTGCATGATGTGACGTCAGTGAGAGAGGCTGCCCCTAATATGGTCATCTCAGGCACACAGGCTGAGAGCAGAAGCCCCACCCACCTGCCATTCAAGCCATTAACAAGGGGCAACCAATCAAAAGACAGGAGGGAAACCAGCTTGTTTCGGGTGAGCTGACCGGTGTGCAATAAGGATTATTTTGAACTGTGAATCATGCTAAGCTGCTAAGCAGTGAAATGGAGCAGAACTGGTCTCCTGTTATTGAAGCGAACTTTTAGTACAGTTTTTTATGCTGTCACAACATAGCGATAGATTTAATATAGTGCAACAAATGATGTGAAGAAATATAAGACAGACAGCAGAAAACATTTTAACATTTTTATTATTAAAATATTCACCTACAAAATGGCCTATAAACACTATGTACAGGTTAGCGAGCGGCGACGCCAGCTAAGACACAGAGGAAGATAATCTCCACACAAAACGTTGTGCATCATTGTCAGAGGAAGAGATCCGTTTATGGGGGAAAGTGTACATTTCCTGCTGTCTTCAGAAGGAGATGATGGGACTGATGTAAGGAAAAGACTTTCAATTCCCTGAGGGACAAACCTGCAGCTGAATCACAAACATAAAGCTCTCCGAATGTGTCAGCGTAGACGCTGAAATGAGGTATATAAGGTCTCTGATGCAGCGCTTGACTGCTTAGAATTAATATTTGCATACGTATGTGTCTATATGAAACTCGGCCAGCGAACACTGCAAATGATACATGACGTGGGCTTTTTTCATCTGACCGATCATCCGTCTGTGAGCTCCCAGGATGCAGCCTCGTTTTCAGATGGTTGATGGTTTGTTTGTGAACGTTACAGTGGGCTCTGACAGGGTTTTTCAGCACAAAATAATCAGTTACTTCAAGTAGATTATAAACACCAGAATTGAAGTAAGGAGGTTTTTCACATGACAGTGATGACAGTTCTTTCATCAGGCTCCAAGCGCTCTGGACAGAGAGAAAAAAGAAAAGGCTCATTTTCAGGGTAAGTGCTGAAAATCTTGTGATGCTCTGCAGTAGCAGCGCATAAAAAAGTCACAAACCTTTATTGTTGTGCGTTTGTTCTTCTGGCTGTTGAGACAGTTAATGTGTGTGAGCAGCTTTGCGTTGGTTTACTTGCTTTAAAAAGTATTTTGCAGACAGATCATTTAACTCACTCTGACTCTTCTTGGAAGGCGTCGATTCACAGATCTCTCGGTAACACACGTCCTGCTGTACTTTATACATCCTTTTGTACCTGCGGGGAAGAAAGCACGCTCTTTTATTTGATCCATCAGGCCGCACATTTCACACAAGCCCAGATTGGTGGACGTGAGTTTGACTTACAGGTAATGGCACACGCCGCCCTCCCAGACGGGCACGCTCTTGGTTTCAGAGTACAGGCGGGTGCACGGGTGCGGCACTCGCTGGCACGCTGCAAAAACAGCGGTTACACAACATGAGGTCTGAGTGTTTTATCAGCAGAGGAAAAGTCTGCTTCAGGAGCTGAGCTCCGCGGCGGCTGATGGATGGCTTTAGGAAAGGAATGTTTAAACAATCTGACGCTGGATGTTTGAGTGCAGAGTCAGCGGGGCGGCGGGGTATGCGGAGTGTCCCCTCGCACTGATTCATCAGCATGCACATATAAGTAAAATAAAACATGGGGGAGGCGGCTCGTTACTTAGACTGGCGGTAATAAAGCTTCACCCCCTTACAGAGAGACTTTTCAGTCAGTGTTAGTCATTACAGATAAGGGTATGCGCATATTTCATAACCTATTATAAAAACTATACTGTGATGTATCCACAACAGTAACAATCAGCAATCATTAATATATAATAATAAATAATAAAGTTTATCTGTGTAGCACTTTTCAAAACCAGTGCGTGTGTCACAGAAGCATCGCTAACATAAACCTGCCTCTGAGGCCTCGATGTGACTCACTGATCACTAATGACTCTCTGCTCAGCTGTGTTACAGTACAGAATACCACATGTAGTCTACGCCTGTGTTTGAATTCATGTTTTTATGTTTTATCTGACTTCCTGTCTCCAAATAGGCTAAACTTTATTAATATAGTATATCTTATCTTATATCAAGGTTATAGTTAGGGCTGGATCAGGTGACCCTGAACCCTCCTTTAGTTATGCTGCTATAGGCCTAGGCTGCTGGGGGGTT
>JAVDPK010000663.1:601931-618535 GCA_034780415.1 Cichlasoma orientale
CGAAGTCCAGCTGTTGTTGTTTGGGTGCTGGGGGGCTCCTGCATTAGCCGCAGCTCTGCTTTGCTCCACCTGGTGGGGGCTCGCTCTGTAAGTTTGACTGCGCCGTCACTCCAGATGTTTCTTAATATTTGACATAGAGGTTTTAAAGCTAGATACTTTGTAGCCAGCACAGAGCGCACAACGAACCTTGATGTTGTCATCTTTAGCTGACACAAACAGTGCCTGTATTTGCAGCTAGAAAACACGCATCTCTCTCCTCCCTCCATTGTTTATGTTTGTGTCGCTGTGCTGTTATTGTCCTCGTGCTCAAAACTGGACTGAACTGTCACATCGGGCAGACGTCGCTCCCCGAGACGCAAGAAGAAAGCAACAATATATCTTTGTACTGAGGAACATGACAAAACGTAACGCACAGTGACTTGGATAGTAACTTTAATCTGATTACTGGACTGCAAATAGTAGCGCGTTAGATTACTCGTTACCGATAAAAAGTAGTCAGATTAGAGTAACACGTTACTAAGTAACACGTTACTAAGTAACACGTTACTAAGTAACGCGTTACCGACATCACTGACAACAGCCTACACTCAGCCAGAGGGTAAAAACGTAAACAAATAATAAATAAATAAGAATTCAACTGACTGCAATCTACTGACATCTAGTGGTGATATTTTGCACACTGTACCTTTAATTTTTTTTAACGGGTGTATTTGTGTAATGTGCTGCAGTCTTTGTCATGTTTTGTGCTTCTGCCTGGAATGAAATATTAATAAAGTTTTGATGGCCTCATTTAGATTTGCTTGACGTTTGCAGAAGTGTGCTGAGTGGCGAGGCCTGCGTCTATAATGACTTTGGCACTGCCGACGTCATTGCTCATACTCACTGGTGCGATGTCGGATGGCTTTTCGAGGCAGGTGAGTGAACTTGGCTGTTATCTTCCCCCTCCTGTCGATGAGTTCTGTGTATCTGCAGCACAGATAAAAAATGCTCTCTGCTTAGCATTAACTGCTGTTACATATTTAAAGCAGTTTTATGTACCTGGGTAGTACCTGGGTAGTTCCTCAGAGTTTTCTGTTTCTGCTGTGCCGCCCACGTCCTGAGGCTGAGATGGGATCTCTTGTCTGGTCACTGCTGGTCTCTCTCTCCTGCCCGGTCTGACTGGCATTGGCACTGCATCAAAGAAAAACATTTGAGGATTCGGGACATTTGAAAGGCAGAATAAATAAAAATCCCCGTGATGGCGTGCAGCTCACAGGTGGTGAAGGCCAGGTGCTGAGGTATGCTGTGGATCTGCTCCTGCCCCGTGTTTTTGACCGACGTGAGGGCCACGTAGTAGTGCTGCCCCGGCGTCAGCTCGCGGAGGGTGTACGAGGCCACCCTCCCGTTGGGCAGGAAGCGACTTCTGGTATTCAACCCTCGGGTCACGTTGACCACGAAGCCGTCTGGGACGTGTCTCGGGTGGCGGCTCCAGGTGATCAGGGCTGAGTTTGGGGTGACGTGTGAGAGGGAGAGGTTCTGTGGGGGGAGAGGCCCTGAGGGTAACACATTCACACAGTCAAACGGTTGCATGAAGGGCTTTAAAAACAAGAACACCTTTGCTTAGTTGCCTCTGAGGATCAGGCAGCTCGGGCCTGTTAAAGTACTGATGTGGACTGTTCTGGTTTGAGATGCCCAGTTTTGGAGATCCTGACTGTGGACATGTCCTGAATATGATGGACCTAAATGGCACGGAGCTTCAAACTTCCTACTTTTTATGCTGCTACAGACTCAGCCTGCTGGGGGACTTCCCATGATGCACTGGGCCCTTAGCATCCCCTCCCCTCTTTTCATTCCTCATGTTGGTATGCCACTGCCATTAACTTGTGTCACATTCAGGATATTTTCTGTTTATCTTGTTATTCACTCCTCCAGTTTTCAGCAGCGGGCTCCGCCTTGGGGCGGAGTTTGAGCTCAGGTTGTCTCTCACCTGGTCCTCATCTCCTCAGCTGGTGGCTGTACGTGAAGGCTGGGAGAGCAGCAGATTGTCTTCGCCCATGTGGGGGTAACTAGGCTCCTAATCTTTACTCTCTGCTGGTTGTCTGTTATTAATCCCGAGCTCCATCTGCCTGCAGCTCCGGTCTCCTGTTTCTGGGGGCGGGTCCTCCATCTTCACAAGCAAAGAAGTGGGCCCGGGATTGGAGTGGAATTCGCTGTGGGAAGGACCCTCCTGCCTGTCAGACCACCTCCACGGGAATTCACCACTCAGAAAACACTGTGAGGAAAACCTCTGCCTGCCCACCCTCCACCGTGTTAACCACTGACTCAGTGACACCTCCCTCTCTGAACCCCCCCTCAGGATCCGGACTCGCTGCCCTACCAAACTCCCACCTCGTCGCTCAGTTTCTCCCTGCTGTTTTTCACTGTTGGTTGGTGTGCTGTGTCTGATTTAGAGCCTGTTTTCCTCAGCTATCATGACCTCCTCCTCTTCCTCTTTCCCCTTAGTTGGAGTTCCCTTCCTTTTTACAAGGGAGCTCTTCCTTCCCACCATCTCCAAATGCGGCTCATGGAAAAAAACATCTTTATCACAGTTTATCACAGTCCTGGAGTGCAGCGGTTTACACCTTTGCTCGGCAAGTGAAAGGCTGCTGGTTCAATTCCAGCTGGAGACACGGATCCTGTTTGGAGTCGGGTCAAACTGCATGCAGTATTTTCTCCTGGAGAACATTTTCTTTTGTTCAAATGTCTTCAATCAGTCTTTTGGTATTCAGAACCGAAGGGGCAAAATGAATTTTCTGTTCCAATAATACAAGAACAAAAACTACATTTTAAAAGTTGAAGTACGTTTGGGTGAATTATGTAATACTTCGATCACGCAGTCGTCACAGTCGGGCTGATGTGTCATTTCAAACATTTTGTGCAGAAGCACTGAAAATATTTGCATTAATGAATTATCATTATACCTAATTAGAGATTACACACCCTGTTTAACGCCTATCATTTTATACATATATTAGGGAGGGACAAACTCGTGGTAGGAAACATCGTTATGATTAAGAATGTCAGAAATAAATGACTCCACTTGGTTATGAATGAATGTAAAAGATACGGAGCGGATCGTTGCTGTTTGTTCTGTGATGGTTGTACAAATAAAGTTATTGTATATGCGCTCGTGTTCACTGCTGTAACCTACTTGTCCAGAATGGCAGAGGTCCTGCTGAGTGGCTCATGGAGGGAAACTCATCGGGTCTGATTCCGCTCTGAGTCAGCACGTCCACCGTGTACATCTGAGCCGGCTGCAGTGAGCTGTGAGAGGTGCACAGAGTCCATCTCAGTCATACTTTAACTTACCCGTTTCACGGTACTGCTAAGAGCTTCGTAAATGTAATGAGATGGCGCCACATAGTGGTTAAAAGGCACATTTCCCCAAAGCCATTTAAAGCACGCCTCAGCAGCGACATCCAGTGGTCACAAATGAAGCTGCAGGCGTGCAAACGTTTAAAGTGCAGCACCTGACCTGAAGGTGTACTCGGTGGTGCTGGTGTTGAGCACAGCAGTGCGAGCCTCCCTCCCGTCTGAAGGCAATAAGGACACGTGCACCCTGCTGACGGCTGCGTGACGGGCAGCCTGGACCAGCCACTGCAGCCACACCTGAGAGGAGGACACGTTGACCACCTGCAGCTGCTCCACTGGCCGAGGTCCTGGCCCAGAAACACACAACAGTCAAACACAGAGAAGCATGTTCCACTTCCAGGTGACATGTTTAAGCTTGTTAAAGGAGCATTTTTTACAGTTTCTTATCCAACACGTTTCTCCAGCTGCGTGCCAGTTTTGGTGCCTCAGCACCTGATCGAGTTAAGAAACAGAGATTTTGTGTATTACAGTAAGATTACAGCATGGCATCAAAGAGCGTGCTCACTGGTGCGTATCAGCGCAGTGGCAGGTTGGCTCGTGTCGTTGCTGTTGGTTTTCAGTTTGATGGAGAAGGTGGAGATGTTGTAGAGCAGGCCGGGCACCAGGCCTCGCATCATGTGGGTGGACTTCTGCCGGTCCAGGTAGTCTGTTTTGGGGTTGGTCTGGCCCAGGGGAGCATAGGTGACGGCAAACATGCTGATCAGGCTGTTTGAGGGCTCCGGCTCGTCCCATCGCAGCTCCACCTCGCTCTCCTCCACGCGCAGCACGTGGAGACCAGGAGGAGGCAGCAGGTCTGGAAACAGCAGCGACCTTACATGTGGAATCCAGGCGTTAAAGTGTCACAGAGTCGTGTCAGCAGCAGGCGCGTGCACACTGACCTTTCTCGCAGTCTTTGCCCGTGAGCCCGACTTTACAAACGCAGTTGTAGTTTCCTCTCCCGTCGCTCCAGCAGCGGCCGCGGTTCCCACACGGCTTCAGCACACACGGGTCCTCCACTGCCAGGTGACAAAGTAACTTAATTAACTAAAGTAACTAAAGTAACTGAGTGCAGGTATTCATTTCCCCACATTTTATTTAATGGCCCTACTCTTTTTGATGTGCTCATGCTGTTTCTTTTATCTATAACAAATATTCTTATTTTATGAGCTCCAGTTTGCATATAATAGAGTCCAAAACTGCACGTGTAAGTGTGTGTGTGACAGATGAAGCACTACATGTAGGTAGGTGTAAGGAAAAGGTGGATGTCGCTTCTGTGCCTTCTTTAATTGGCCTGTAGGGGGCGGCAGAAAGACTTCCTGTTGTATATAAGTCAGTAAACACTCCTGAACACGTCACCGTCTCAGTTAGTTTCAGCACATGAACCTCTCCTATATGTAACTCTGAAAATTCCCCAAACTCAGTAGACAGATGTGAGGCCACTTACACATCTGGCACTGATCCCCAAAGAAACCCTCTTTACACAGGCACAGGTAGTTTCTCCTGTAGCCCCGGCACACACCTCCGTTCAGACAGGGGCTGGACTCGCACGCGTCCTGCTCTGCACACAGACAGTTACAGAGGGACGGCACTTATTTCACAGGAAGCTTTATGCATGCATTCGGTCATTTCCACACTGAGCAGGTGTTTTTGGATACGCTTACAATCAGCTGGTTTCAACACGAAATTCAAGTCATACGGTGCAATAAAAATATATATTACTTTAATTTTTGCCAAATGAATCATTTCTATAAAGTGTGGAGGATTCAACTTTTTAGAAATGTTTATTTTTTGATCAGCTTTGTGCAGCGTGAAGAACCAAACCTGGAAACATCCGTTTGTACGAACAGATACGGGCTGAAGGAAGACAGGAAATGACCTCACTTCTTCTTCATGTTAGTAAAATAACTGCTACTCTCAGCAGGAGTCACAGCAGGACGGTTTGTCAGACGTGCATCAATACATCAAAGTTTTTCAGTAATCCTCCTCCGCCTTTGCAAACAGTTTTTTCTTTATTGTATCCACTTTGGCGCTAATAAAAATATTCACCTGTATGTAAAATAAATAAAGCTGCACCTGTTTCACAGTTCTGTCCTCTGAAGCCTTGCGGGCAGTGACACAGGTAGGAGCCGGGCCGGTCCTCACACGTGGCCCTGTTCATGCAGGGCTCCGACAGGCACTCGTTTATGTCTGAAGCAGATGAAGACGCATACACAGCTGCTACACGTGCGTGTGCAGGCGGGCTAAATGCACGTATGTGATAGTGCGAGTCTGATGGAGCCTTACCCGTCTGGCAGCGGTTCCCACTGAAGCCGCTGGCGCACACACACTGGTAGGACCCGATCTTGTTCCGACAGGTGCCGCCGTTCAGACACGGCTGCGATAAGCACTCGTTGATCTCTGTGAAAATGTAGAAATGAAGGAGTTAGTATGAACCTGGGGGGGTCATTCCATAAGAAACAATCTATCAGCTCCTCCCGCCCGAACCCCTCAGAATCAGCTCATTTATTATGTACAATAATTTTAATATATTTAATGAAGCTCTGAGGAATAATCCCATCTCCTGCCAACAGAAATGAAGCATCAAACTGCAAAGAGAGATCTCAGGACCCTCTGAGACCTCCTTCAGGACCTGCAGGTGTTTGATCACTGTGATTTACCTCAACTATCATCAAGAACACGAATGCTCTTTCTCCATTTCATATTCACGAGTGACCGAAAATCATTCGACACAGAAACAGTTACGGTCGGAAGATCGGCCGGTATCAGAATGTAGGCAAAAAGGAGGCTCTTCGTACGCCTGAGCAGCCACGCTCCCACATGCTGACAGGAGTTTCACCCAAAAAGCACCTCTTGAAGTTTCCTCCAGTGAATGATCAGAAAGCAGATCAAAGATCCAGCACTGCTTTCTGTTCCTGTGTGTCACAGACATCACACCGCTGCAGTTTATGGAAACTATGATGCTGCGTGTGCCCCGATGCTGACGCTCACAGTTGTTTAGACAAGGAGAACACAGAGAAGATTGTGGCTTTACACGCTTGATTCATGATGATCTCGCCTGCACTTATGAAGCTTTGAGGGTCCAAAAATGCCAGAAAAAAATTCAGCCTCCTTCCCCAGCCCCCAGGGGGGGGCGTGGCCCCTGTACTTCAAGGACCTATAACTTTGAAAATATTAATAGTGTGAACGTAAAATGTCCTATAACTTCATTAAATATACTAAAGATATTGCACATAAGCCAGACTGGAACTTTTTCTGGTGATTTTCTGTGGAATGAGGCTGGGATCTTTTCTGAGGGTCCATGTGTCGAGGTGTTACAGACCCTCACAAACAGGCGGCTGGCTCCAGCCTCCCTGAATGCCACAGATGCTCTGGGTGGCTCTGGGCACAGACGTGAAGCCTGAGTGGCATATGTACACGGCCACGGAGCCCGGTGTTGTTGAGGAGAACTGGACCTCAGCGTGCTTGATGTGGGGGGGTGGCCCGCAGCCCAGCTCTGAAATGAATACAAACATGGTGATAATGTCAGCATGGCAACACAAACTGGGGCTTAACGGCGCTCTTCCAACACACACCGACAGCAACAGAGGTGTTTTCCATTCAGGCTCTAAAATTACCTCCAGCGTGCAGCTGGAGAGTGCAGACGTGAATCACCAGGTCTAATCAGGTCTCACTTTTTATAGGTTATGCAGCCATTCTATATCTGTAGATGTGAGGCCTCTAGAGCAGCAACACCGCTAAGATTATCTTCAGATGGAAAGCCAGTATCTGTACACTTAAGAGCTCAGGATTTCCCCTCTATGTCCCACTGAGCTAAGGTCAGCCCTGTGTAAACATCAGCATCAGCCTGACAGTGCTGTGCGGTGACACACGGTCTGCCCACCTGCAGAGGTACGCACTGCGCTCCTGCTGACTTCACAGTGCCGGCCGCTGTAGGCGTCAGTGCATTCACACTTATACTTCCCTATGTAGTGAAAACACGTCCCACCATTCAGACAGGGGCTGGAGGCGCAGGGGTCCGGCTTCCCTGCAAGGAAACATCCACTTTATAAAACAGGACTTCCTATGGGAACATGAATTAAAGTCATACAAGAGTGAAGAGCAGGGCAGAGAGTCTGTGTCCATGATTTTCTTATGATACACACACACACACACACACACACACACACACACACACACACACACACACACACACACACACACACACACACACTGACCTTCCCTCAGACTCACAGTTCATCAGTTAACTACATCTCTTTCTATTCTTGCCCTCTCGCCTCCTTCCTATCTTTGAGCCTCCACTATAAAGGGGATTGTCATGAAGCAGTTACACACTGCATGCCTTGCAGAGAAAGAGCAGGTAGGTTGCCTTTGATGTGCACACCTGTACACTCTGGATGCTGTGGTGAGAGCAGACAGTCTAAGTCTATAGATTAGATTAGATAAAACTTTATTGATCCCTTTAGGAAGAGTCCATCAGGGAAATTAAAGCTCCAGTAGCAGCTTTTACAGGTAACACAGCAGAAATCACAATAAACAAACATATGAATAAATATATAAATAATAAAACAGACAAGTGTTTCTTTATGTCGTGTTGTGGTCAGGCTCAGGCTGCTCTCCTCCTGAGCCACAGACACGTGAAGGCTGTCACATGATGCCGAGTTCCTGCTGCTGATAGGTGACCTGACTCTGCTCACTGAGTTCGAAAGATGCTCTGCCGCAGTATTAACACAGTTAGCTTCAAAGAGCCGAGGTCACCTGATGAAAGGATTTCCCGCACCTGTGCTTTCACAGCAGGGAGGCACTCACCCACTTCACAGTGTTTTCCCGTGAATCTGTAAGGACACACACATCGGTAAGCCCCGGCCTCTTCCTTACAGGAGCCTCCGTTGCGGCAGGGCCCTGAAGCGCAGGTATTGAGTCTAACTGGAAGGAGACGGGGAAAAAGGAATCCTTGAAGCAGAGACCACTCCAGGTTTTAATCACAGAAAATAAACCTGTTCCAGTACATTGCAATTCAAATCATAATTCAGGAAAATAGCTCATAACTCAGCCATAAGAACAAATTATCTTAAGCCTTTCAGCGCTGCAATATTTCAAGCAGCATTACGAGTGATGGCATGTTTCCTGGTGCTTTAAAGCCGCATCTGGGTTTGAGCCCGCAGTAATAACGCACAAACCTAAAGGATGTTTCGGTGCTTCATGAATTCATATGAAATGAAGCACCAAAAAATTTCCAAAAAAATCGATCGTATTACCTTTCTCACAGTTCTTCCCCCAGTATCCGTACTTGCACTCGCAGGTGTAGCCTCCGTCCAGCTCATAGCAGTAGCCGCCGTTCAGACAGGGAGAGGAGTCGCAGACCGATTGGGGCTGTACTGAAAAACACACACCGAGACTTGACTGTGTTCCACTGCACTGGGACAACTGTCTTCGAGCACATGGGCTCAGTCCAGATTTGGACAGAGACACAGATTATTTGTCCCTTTATGGCTGGATCGATTAAAAATTCTCAAATTTCTCCCCATCTCATAAATGTAACCGTTAAAAGTCTACCAGCTGCTCACGCACTAACGCTGCTGCTGCTGCTGCTGGTCGGCGCCTGAGGCTCTTACCATAGGAGTAAAAGTCTTTGTGGTCCAGCTCCACTCTGGTCTGACACGTGCACAGGTACGCGCCCCCGTACTCCAAACAGGGATTTCCATCAGGGCACGATCGGCCGTTACTGCACGGCATCTGGGTCACCTCTGAGCGAGAGAGGGGTTAAAACACGTTTGAGAAACCGCTTCTGTTTCAGGGCACAGTGAGGACCAAGAACAAGACAGGGGGGCCCACAGGAAACCAGAACATTTGATCAGAAATAAACACAATGTAACAAATTCGCACAGAAAGCATTACGTACAGATGTGCTGCCTGAAGAGTGGCTGCACGAGTTTTGTGTTCAAAAACACGGGGCTCACTTACAGCATGTTAAACTTAAATGTTACGAAACACAATCTGCGAGCTAGAAGGTCTGTCTCTGGGTTGTGACACCTGCTGTGGGCGAAACATCGGTTCGGCTGCAGTTCCTGAGCTTAAATGTGTTTTTCAGCCCTCAAAATTTCACATGGATTTCTCGTGTACTTATCAAAGTATGAGGGATAAAATCTATAGCGCCAAATTTGACCCACATGTATGCACTTGAGTGCCTGTGACACTGAAAATATCCACAGTATGAAGGTCAAAATGTCGCATGGCTTCCTTAAATTTACTAAAGTTACTGCTGATATTGAGGGCGTAACTGTGCACGTATGAAACAGCTGTTTCATACGGTTCAAACACATGTTTCATACATACGTTTGAACGAGCCAAATGCACCGTGTCAAAACTAGTTTCCAGTCGAGTCCTCGGCACGTCCCCTTGATGCGGAGTACAATAAAGTACAATAAAGTACAACATCTGCATATGAAATATAGTGGCGAAGAAGAAGAAAGCTGAATAAAAAACTGTACTTTGGTAAAATTGAAAGTTTCCACTGCTGGTCCTTTACATGCTCTCATCTCAATGCCACAGAGCCACAGGGCATTGCTGCTTTCCTGCAGTGATTTGTTTCTACAGTCATCAAAGCTCTTGTATGACACCTGATAGGATTAAACATATGATACCCACCAAACTGACAGTAGAGTCCTGTGTAGCCTGAAGGGCACTCACAGGTCCCATTGATGTCCACGCAGACGCCCCCGTTCTGGCAAAGACACTCCTCTGCAGACACACAGAGAGAGCGGGGGGGGGGGGGCTCAAAGTTTGCTCGAGCTGCCTGAAAGCGTGCACTTAAAAGCAGTTTTCAGTGTTGGCCTGAGCGTAAACATAGACAGAAGGTATAAATGGTCAACATGTGCACCATATGCCGAGTGGCTTTCATCTGCTTTACTGTAAACTAAGTATTGATTCGCTGTCATTTCTCTTTCCCTAATCTTTTCCACCAAAGCTCACAGAAGATCAGCAGTCAGCATGCTGCACATCCGCCCTGTACACACTGGAAGAATGTTTGTGTTTTCCTCTCCTTCCTAATTGCAGCAGTGGATCAAAGCTCGCGGCCGTATCGCGGCTCAAGGCTCCCCTTTGAAGTCCCGGGAGCTCGGTGGAGGGTATTATTTTTCTGATGATATGGAGCATATTTTGTGACCAAAACGTATGGCCCCGAGGGCAATTAATGGATTGTTAATTTTGCGAGAGCCACTTTCATTGGCCACCTGTGCAGCCCGGGCGCTTTGATCTGAGAGCCTGATTAGGCACTTCTACGTCCCCCTACTTTCTCTTCCTTGGAGGATCGTGCTCCTTTTTCCGCTGTGCCTTCCAAGTGAGCCAGGCAGGAAAGTATTTGGGAGATTTAAGAGAGCCTATATAAGCACTGATAGTTATTTCAGCTCAAGGGTGAGAAGAAGCATGCGTTTGCAATAGCTCAAATGCTATTAAAGAGCTTTCAGTGGGTGAAAAAAGCCTCGCAGCAACTGCTATCAGTCGGTGTCAGCAGCCTCTCGTGGGAGCTTGAATTAGCTTCACTGCTGTACTTCTTCCCTAAAACAAAATGACTTAATATGCATTCATAAAGGAAGCATTAGGCGGGGTTTTACATATTTTGTGATTAAACTGGTTATGCAAGCAGCAGCTGCGCCTGAAGCAACAGGAGTGGTGCAACTTGCAGGGAAGCAAGTAGCGGTGTGGAAGGATATTTCAGCAGCTCTGTGTGCAGAAATGACCTGAATACCATAGAGCAGCTTTGACTCATAAAGACGCCGTTCTCAGTCTAGACAAAGCACTTCCTCTTGTTGGTAAACTAATAAAATGTGCTATAAAACAATTATTCACAACATCAAGCGACTGGTTCCTGCAGTAAACTGGGCGAGGCCGTGTCACTTTTGATAATTACAATAATCCATCATCACAGGAGCCTCTTCCAGGGCAGGGATCCAAATTCCTGTGGGATAGCACAGCTCCTCTTCAAATACCCCAGTCTGCCTCTCTACCTGCCCAGCTGCCTGCACTGAGCGTCAGCCGGGCCGGCTGCACATTACCTTCACACTTGTCACCGTAGAAGCCCGGAGCACACGTGCAGTTGTAGATTCCTGAGCTGGTGTATTCACAGATCTGGTTCTTCTTGCAGTCCTCCTCTTCACACGAGGCTGGAGATGAAAAAACGTGACAAGTGATGTAAATAATATGTGAGAATGTTTTGGCAAAGATTTCGCTGGAGCTGTCGTTGCTTTTACCTGTTTGGTTTCCTGCCTCGGTCGAGTTGACCTGAAGTGGCAGCAGCTCTGAGAGGGGAACACAGGAAAGTTCATTCAAGCAGACACCTACTGCCTACCTCACTCTCAAATGTATGTATGGGACAGTTCCCGGAGGTTTGAGATGAATGAAATGTAGTCACACACAGTACTATAGTTTTTTTTAGTTATATTCTTCTTCCTCCTGTAGGCCCACCACCCGCAGGAGGCGTCGTAGAGGTTGTGTGCAGTGTGTGTCGGGCGGTGGCCAAGGGCAGAGGCCCTGGCAGACCGATCCCCAGGTATCAAGACTGGCTATTGGGACATGGAATGTCACCTCTCTGGTGGGGAAGGAGCCTGAGCTAGTGTGTGAGGTTGAGAGATACCGGCTAGATATAGTTGGGCTCACCTCAATGCATGGCCTGTGCTCTGGAACCAGCCTCTTGGAGAAGGGCTGGACTCTGTTCCAGTCTGGAGTTGCCCTCGGTGAGAGGCGGCAAGCTTGTATCCCCTCGGCTTGCTGTCTGTAATTTGGATGTGCCAAATGGCGGTTCAGAGTACCCACCCTTCTTGGAGTCGCTGGGCGGGTTGCTCGAGGGTGCTCCATCCAGTGACTCCATTGTCATACTGGGAGACTTCAATGCTCATGTGGCAATGGCAGTGAGACCTGGAGGGGCGTGACTGGGAGGAACGACCTGCCCAATCTGAACCCAAATGGTGTTTTTGTTATTGGACTTCTGTGCAAACCACAGTTTGTCCATAACAATTACCATGTTCGAACATAAGGATGTCCATAAATGCACATGGCACCAGGACACCTAGGTCGCAGGTCGATTTTGTAAAGGTATCATCAGATCTGCGGCGGTATGTTCTGGACGCTTGGGTGAAGAGAGGAGCTGAGCTGTCAACTGATCACCACCTGGTGGGGCGTTGGATCAGGTGGTGGGGAAGAATGCTGGACAGACCAGGCGCACCTAAAGGTATAGTGAGGGTGTGCTGGGAACGCCTGGCAAAGGCTCCAGTCCATGAGATCTTCAGCTCCCACCTCCGGAAGAACTTGGACAGAATTCCAAGGGAGGCTGAGGACATTGAGTCCAAATGCACCATGTTCCACACCTCCATTGTTGAGACTGCTGCTCAGAACTGTGGCTGCAAGGTGGTTGGTGCCTGTTGTGGTGGTAATCCCTGAACCAGATGGTGGCCACCGGAGGTGAAGGGAGCCATCAAGCTGAAGAAGGAGTCCTATCAGGCTTGGTTATCCTGTGGGACTCTAGAGGCAGCTGACGGGTACCAGCAGGAATGCAGCTCAGGAGGTGGCCAAAGCAAAAATTTGGGTGTGGGAGGAGTTCGGTGAGGTCAAGGAAAAAGACTTTTGGATGGCCTTGAAGCAATTCTGGCAAACCGTCAGGCAACTCAGGAGGGGAAAGCAGTGCTCTACTCACATGTTCTATAGTATGGGTGGGGTGCTGCTGACTTCAACTGAAAGGAGGGTCCGTCCGTTAGTTGAACCTCGGATTCAAGAGGAACAATGTGGTTTTCGTCCTGGTTGTGGAACGCTGGACCAGCTCTTCATCCTCTCAAGGATATTCAAGTGTGTGTGGGAGTTTGTCCATCCAGTCAATATGTGCTTTGTGGACTTGGAGAAGGCATTCGACCGCGTCCCTAGGGGTATCTTGTGGGAGGTGCTGCGGGAGTATGGGGCGTCTTGCCTGTTGTTGCGGGCCATTCAGTCCCTGTACAACCGCAGCAAGAGCTTGGTCCGTATAGCTGGCAATAAGTCGGACTCGTTTGCTGTGGGTGTTGGACTTTGCCAGGGCTGCCCTTTGTCACTGATTCTGTTCATAATTTTTATGGACAGAATTTCCAGGCGTAGCCAAGTGACGGAAGGCTTCCACCTTGGTGGCCTCAGAATCTCATCTCTGCTCTTTGCGGATGATGTGGTCCTGTTGGCTTCATCAGGTGGTGGCCTCCAGCTTGCAGTGGAATGTTTTGCAGCAGAGTGTGAAGCGGCTGGCATGAGAATTAGCACCTCTAAGTGTGAGGCCATGGTACTCAGCTGGAACAGAGTGGAATGCCCACTCCAATGCAGGGACGAGTTGCTGCCCCAGGTGGAGGAGTTTAAGTATCTCAGAGTCTTGTCCACGAGTGACGGGAGAAAGGAGCGGGAGATTGACAGACGGATTGGGGCTGTGTCTGCAGTGATGCAGACGCTGCACCGGTCTATTGTGGTGGAGAGGGAGCTGAGCTTCTTTCGAAGGGTGGCTGGCCTCTCCCTTAGAGATAGGGTGAGGAGTACAGTCATTTGGGAGGGGCTCAAAGTAGAGGATGGAAAGGTGCCAGTTGAGGTGGTTTGGGCATCTGACTAGGATGCCTCCTGGGCGTCTCTTGGGTGAGGTGTCTGGGCATGTCCTACTGGGAGGAGGCAGACCCAGGACACACTGGAGAGATTATATCTCTCGGCTGGCCTGGGAACGCCTCGGGGTCCCCCTCGGATGAGCTGGTGGAGGTGGCTGGGGAGAGGGAGGTCTGGGCTGCTCTGCTTAGGCTGCTGCTCCTGTGACCTGGTCCCAGTTAAGCAGAAGAAAATGGATGGATGGATATTTATTTATTCTTTTTCATTTTCTGCCACTTTTCAGGGTCCTGGTTGCAGGGGCAGCAGTGTATGCAGAGATGCCCAGACCTCACTCCCCCACGCCGCCTCCTCCAGCTCTTCAGGGGGCTTTGAGTGGTCAGTGAGACTAGAACAGTGTTATTTAAATGTCTTTAAGGCGAGCACAGAAACCCTTTGAAACGAGTTCATTTCTACCACTTATGTCCCCGATCTTTCTTTCAGTTCACGGCCATATGTGAGGCGTGGTTCTGGGTCTTTTCCAGGACCTGGGTGCAGGGGCAGCAGCCTGTGCTACTAGATACTAGACCTGTCAACTTTGGCAGGTCTTGTATTAGTAGGATTTAGTTTGTAATAATAAAATGGGGATATTTTCAGGGACAGGATTTAAGAAATTCATAATATTTTTGCCTTCAGAAATAAATGCAGCAATGCTTCCTCACATTTGTTATGTTGACGCACTGGATCAAACTGAGTAAAACCAAAGGTCTCTCCATATATTTTATTTTATGAGTTTTGTGAGTATGTGCAATGTTTAGTTTAGGTTTAGTTAGAAAGAGGGTGAAATTCTGAGTTATCAGCTAGATCTGTTAGCAAACTGCAGGCATAGACTGCATGGGTGCACCACACAGACACAGATACCTGCTAATTAATGGAGGGTGAAGCCTAACAGATACAGATGCCGGTGCCAGGACACCATCAACCACAGCATCCCCAACTCCATATATACACAGCTAAATTCGATTAAATATAAAAAGAAAAACACACGGGGAAAATTTCCAGTTTTTGTATCAGGTTTGTTTCTGCTGTCCAGTTGGACTGTGAGGAACTGACTCACTGTTTGAGCATTAGAGGAACTGCAGGTTTGAGTGATGGATTCATTTTTCAGCTCCTGATGTTGCTGCTTGAGTGCGCAGCGGTGAGGAGGACGGACACACAAATACAGCACGGTCCTTATGACGGGGAAACTGGCCTCAGAACTCTGAGACCCGATTGAGGATGCCGTCTCATTCTTTCATTCATACTTTTATTCACGGCTGTCAGCAAACACGTCGCATTCTTAGTGTTTAGGGTCACAAGTGGTGTTTCTGGATGCCAACATCTATGACCAGAATCTCAACCCCAGCACAAACAGCTGAGTTCTTTAAATAGTCCTAAACTCTGCAGTTTCTCACAGCTGAGCTTTCAAAAGCCGTAACCCTCTCTGTTATTTAAGGCTATATTTACTCTTCTCAAGATTTATGACTATCGAGGCGCATTTGTTTGACTTCAGCAAATAAACTGTGTGATAAAGTATGATGAAAATGTTTGCAGTGGCATTAGTCAGTAAATTCCTGATGTCAGAACACTGGAGGACCAACTCAGCTACAAACACTCCAAAAGTGCTAAAAATGTTCCCCCTTTGTGCTCGACCCAGTTGGAAAAATGCCACATGACACAAAGCCAAACAAGAGGGTTATATAAATGTTTTCTATCGAGAAGTCTCTGAACACGCTCTTCTGTTCACCTGTATAAGGAAACACTGTGAGCGCTCAAAGAGAGCAGAAAAGAAGGAACCAGCCCATTTAGCACGTACCCGTCTCACAGAGCGTCCCGGCGAAGGCGGCGGGGCAGGTACAGGTGAAGTTGTTCACCTGATCGATGCACTCTCCTCCGTTCAGACAGGGCTGCGACTCACATTCGTTTATGTCTGCAGGATCAGCAGAAGGCAGTTAATCAGAGATGACAGCTTTATCTGACTCATTAAGAACGTTTCATCCTCACAGGGACATTACTGACTAGGACACACACAGCTGGATTAGGAGTGCTGAGCTTCCCTCCTGAAAGCGTCCAGTTTCACTGACCAGGTGTGTGGGATTAACCGTAATCTGCTCTCATGTAGAAACAAGAGTTCATGAGCTGTGCTGAGCCGGATCATTTAATCCATCACAAGATTCAAGTTTCATCTACAAATAGAGTAAAAAATGACTTTTTTCGGACGCCGACGTGACTTCTGTGAACTTTCTCACCGAGCCTGATGCTCCAGCGTGTGACCCAAGAAGAAAAAATTCCATTCAACCATAACCCATTTGTCTAGGTAGACTGGGAAACTCTTTGGAAAGAAGCATCTGCCAAAAGACTGAGTTTGATGCAGAAAGCAGAGAGAGAGATGCCTACCCCCCCCCCCCCCCTCACCTGTCTCACACAGGACACCGGCGTAACCCGGCTCGCACACACAGGTGAACGCGCCAGCGCCTCGTACGCACGACGCGTTGTTGAGGCACGGCCTGTCTCTGCACTCGTCAATGTCTGCAACACACACACACACACACACACACACACACACACACACACACACACACACACACACACACACACACGCTCCTTGAATATTTACTCAGCTG
>JAVDPK010000663.1:629423-654641 GCA_034780415.1 Cichlasoma orientale
CTTCTGGAAGAATGGTCACAAATTCCCATAAACACTCCTAAACCTGTGGAAAGACTTCCCAGAAGAGCTGAAGCTGTGATAGCTGCAGAGGGTGGGCCCACATCATATTAGACCCTCTGGATTAAGAATGGGTGTTACTCAGGTTCATGTGTGTGTGTGTGTGTGAAGGCAGACAAGTGAATCCCTTTGGCAGTGTAGTGGGTGGTTCACCTGATAGACGTTTTCATGAAATTGAATGTCCTCTATGCTGATTGGACCTCACCTGTTTTTTTGTGCATGTAGTCGATTTTTTTTATTGCCATCTATCCTCTTCCAGGTTGCAGGGGCAGCAGCTAAAGCAGAGAAACTCAGACCTCCCTCTCCCCAGCTACCTCCTCCAGCTTATCCGGGGGAACACAAGGTGTTCCCAGGCCAGCCAAGAGATATAATCTCTCCCAGGTCTGCCCCGGGGCCTCCTCCCAAGAGGACGTGCCTGGAACACCTCACCCAAGAGGCGCCCAGGAGGCATCCTAGTCAGATGCCCAAACCACCTCAACTGGTTCCTTTCCATATGGAGGAGCAGCGGCTCTACTCTGACCCCCTATCTCTAAGGGAGAGGCCAGCCATTCTTCGGAGGAATCTCATTTCCACTTCTTTTATCCGCGATTTCGTTCTTTTGGTCACTCCCCGAAGCTCGTGACCATAGGTCAGCTCTCTCTTCACCACGATGGAGCGGTGCAGCGTCTGCATCACTGCAGCTGCTCTCATGATCAGTGAGTGCCAGTATTTGTTTTCATATTTGTTAATATACCTGACACGTGGAAGACTTGGAGTTGAGTGCACTGCTTTGTATGTGAAGCCTACATTTCTCTTCATACACAGAACTGTATTGTTTCATCCTGACTTCTGTGAACACCCAGGTCAGGCATCCATCAGGCAGCCGCCGCCACACACTTGACCTTTGTGTTGTGCACGAGCAAGAGCGCGGCCACTGCTCAGTCACCGTGGATCAGAGTCCTGAGTCTCCAAACGAATCACCTAAGCAAATACAGGATGCTTGAGTCCTTCCATCAACAAAACTAACAAAAGCTTTTACTCATAAGCTGAAACTGATTAACACTGCATGAAAAACTACAGCTGACATTCCTGCACACACCCATGACTAGTGGGGAATTTCATTCATTTCTGGGTTGTGCTCGACTTTGAGCAAATAAATAGCCCTTACTTTGCTGTGGCTCAAGTGCGTCCATTGTGAGTAACTAGTGTCAATGTGCTCCTCTAACTCCCGGATTGTTCTTTAAAAGATTTTTGTGCAGGAAAATCTTTTCCACTGGTGGATGAGCTGCTTCTAATACAGCTCACATCTCTCGTCCTACACGTGCATGTAAAATGCACCCATGCAGAGTACAAAGAATAAAACTCTCCACACACATCTTTGGGCCATACACGGTGGTGAGTGAAACCGAGTGAATGAAACTGCACAAAGTGTTGGCGCTCTTCAGAGGGCCAGATGAGCACTAGCAGATGTGTAATCTGTAAAAATGCAGATATGCTGTGGAACGTTCTCAGTGGAAGCTTTTAAATGTACTGAAATGTTATTTACGTGTATTTATTTCCAGTGACAGTCAATTTATTCCACGGAAAGGCTTGGGACTTTTCCACTGTCCGTGAGAGCTTCTCTCTGCAGTCACTCCCTTTGATCATGACCATCTATTCTCACATCTGCTTTTAAACTTGTGTTCTCTCCTCGCTGACCTTGGACGTCCTCCTTCACAGTCTTTACGCTGGTCATCCGTAAGAGTAGTTAATCCGCGAAACGCATTGTTTAGAAGCCCTCTAAGATGCTTTGCAGATACATCTGCGCTCTGTTAAAGTGATTGGTCATTGCTCAGATAAAGCAGCTGGACAGTTCCAGGGGGAAGACCCCCGCCATGTTATCTGAGGCGTGGGAGGAGGGGAGGGAGGACCCGCAGGAGGAGGAGAGAAACATGAGCAAACTCTCTGACGAAGCGTAACAGAGGGGCAGCCTGGTTACGAGGCAGAAATGGGCCTGGAGTGGCACCAAGTCAGTATCTTTAGATGACATTAAAAGCATCTGTAAACAAGTGCTGCGCGGCTGCGGCCGTCCTCAAATCCAAATCTGCTGAAAATAAGACGTCCTCCCTCAGAAAGGCACTCCGAGGCACGTTTACCCCTGAGCAGAGTCAGTTACGATAATGAAGCGTGACAGCACCCGCAAACCATCTAAAAGCAGCTTGATGCTGCAGCTTCCATGTAGCCCAGAGGCTGCTGGGAGAAATTATTCATACAAATTTACCCCTTTAGTGCTCCCTGAAACATGAGCTGTTCAGAGCGGCTCTCTGGTGGCAGATATTGCCCCGTGGCTTTGCAGCACACGTTAAACGGATTCAGGTGAAGTTTTTAAAACAAGCGTGGCTCTAATTTCGAGCGGTTTCCATAATTTGTTTTGCTTTCGGTCACCTCACAATGAGATGCAAAGTGGGGGCCGTGGGGTATCGCATCACCACCGGCGCAGCACATTTTTTACATTTAGATTGTTATCGCTGTCAGATGATAATTCGGTGTGAGATCAACAAGCCAAGCAAACAGCAACATGTCTCATCCCGTCTGATGCGACTGCGGAGTATCGCTGTTATTGAAGGAGAGGTGCCAGCAGCTGTACTTGTAAACATTGTGTCACTGTCTTTACACTGCGTTTAGATGCAGGAGAGTTTTACATTTTTCCACATGCGGAGACTGACCTCAGCGCTCGTGGCGTAAACGCTCAGATTAGAAAAACAACCTCTGACCTTGCCCATTGTTGCCATGGTTCCTCAGCCTCCCTCGCCCCGTGTTTGAGCGGGGAGGAAGGGGAGATATGAGGCTCAAACGCAGATGCCTTACCACAACAGGTGGTGTTGATTTAAGGGAGTTCTGCCTTTCCATGCGCTGGAACCGAACCCAATACATGACAAAGGCAGATCAAAGCCCGTTTCATTGTGGTGCGCGAAAATCCTTGTCAAACCGTCGGGCTTCCTCCCACGAGCGCCGTTTCTCTCTCTCCGTGCATATTTTCCCTCCGCTCTCGCTCCTTCTGCAAACAGAACCACTCACAGATGCTGCGGCGACAGTAAGAACACAAACTGTCACTTCCTTTAACAGCTCTTTGCAGATTTATTATAACAGGAGTTACCACTGTTCTGCAAATACTGAGTCTCTCGCTCTGCCTCTGTGCACTTGAGAGACCTCAGAGTGCAGAAAGGGGCAGATGTAAAGAGAAGAGAAAGTCACAGAGGATTATGATAACACCCGTGAGGGAAGAGCGCGATATTCTACATGAGCATATACAAACTCTCTAAGGGTACTGCAATGTAGTATTTGGCTGTGTGCCAGATCTCAGCTCCCTGAGGCTCTTATACAATCCACATCATGTCAGATCCAATTGCCAACTGCAGAGTGCATGCACACTCATACTCAGTGACTTATAAACACATTAGCACACACACACACATCAGCAGAAACACACTCCTCTGTACTCACATAGAGTCCGGCGTGCCTGTCTCCAAAAAAGGGGAATGCGACAGATATCTCCAGGAGCCCGGAGCCGCCGTCATCCTGAGCGATGGTCTGGGAGTCCCCCCTGTCCCGACCAAAGGGGTAGAAGTCCTCCAGGGGCACAGCGGGTTCCACCCCGGGCAGCGGGGTCAGGAAGAAGAGGGTGCAGAAGCAGGGCAGCAGGGCTCGCAGCACCAGCACCATGGCCTCAGCCACCCAGGATGGAGCTGACAGCAGGCACTGCGGAGGGGAGGGAGGAGCGCGTACACCTGAGGCAACAAGAGCAGAGCAGAACAAGACCGCAGGTTCCCCCCTCTGAATCCTCCCCTGACTGGTTCTCCTCACTCGTCCTTCAGTGAACTGGGCTTCTTGTGTGAGACAGGGGAATACTGCAGATTCCTTGCATTCTGCTTGCTGCTGGGCACTGCATGAGCTACAGTCCGTCTCACTGAAACGAGGCAAAGGAATGAAAGAGGGGGAGCAACCTGATTCAGCTGAGATTTTTTTTTAAACAATCCAGTGATTTGGTCCCTGATGGTCAGCTTAGAAATATCCTCAATAAAAGCTCTATTCTTGCTTGCCAAAGGAGTTCTTTCAGCTTTGGCCCCACCTCCCCCACAGGGATTCACTACCTTGCATAATTAGCTCCTTCCAGCCAATAGTTAGAGAGAGGCCGGTAACTGGATAACCACTGGGCGGATCTATGATAATCAAAGGGCTGCTTTAAAGAAACTCTGACAGGATTTTCCCCTCTCAGTGAAACTCCTGCTATGTGACACAGTGAGACATGCGTGTGAACTGCTGGGAAAATAAACTAAGATATGAATTTAAATGGAAGAACATGGAAAGGGTTGCTGGTGTTTGTTGTGTTTGAGGGCTGTGGATGATTACGGGAGAGGTGGCAGTGAAACCTTTAGAGAAGAAAGAGGAGTGTGCGCCTGTCTTTGACAGAAAACACAGATCGAAGGTCATTCTCTCAAAACACAAAACACTAAATTACAAAAGCTTTAATGGAGCAAAAGTCAGACGCTGTGAAAGAGCCGGCACTGTTCTCAAATCTGAGAAACCAAACTGTATAACTGTGCTCGAGTTTACGCAAACCTTTTACCCTTTAATTAAGTCAAACACACCACACGTGACAACATTCGTTTAGTCTTTTTGACATCATGAGGAAAATCATTTAAAACCTGCCACTGATTATTCAACATATTTGGATCTGTACTCATATATATTCTCATTAGGATTCACATGACCAATATGACAGATTAGTTTCTAAAAAATTAAGAGTGGAAGAAAACACGAACCAAGAAAACCTTAAAAAATGACACAGCATGAGCAGGCTTAGAAACGCCAACTGCGGTGAGTCAGAGGAAATCCTTAAAACAATTTGGCACATCCATTCACTTATAAACAAAACGCTCTTTGTTTGTTGTTGTTGAGTTTTCCTTTGGATTAATGTAATCCTGCGTGCACATGTGCAGGGTGGGAGCGAACGCAGGAGTGTGTTTGTCCGCGTGTGCGTCCAAATGGAGATGCGGCTTCCAGCATCAAGCTGCCAGAGGAGGCAGAGGAGCCCATTCTCACTCTGCCTACACGCCAGGCTGAAGCATCTGATTGAAATAGGCCTGCCGTCTCCTCGTCTCCTCATCCAGCTGCTCTTTGAGTGCCAGCACCTGTGAAAGAATCAAAGAAGTGGAAAAAAAAACGTGTTTTCACACAAAATCACAGACAGAGATCCGCAGACAGAGATCCGCAGACAGACATCCACAGACAGTAATCCACAGACAGACATCCACAGACATCCACGGACAGACATCCACAGACAGCAATCCACAGACAGACATCCACAGACAATGATCTACAGACAGTGATCCACAGGCAGACATCCACAGGCAGACAGCCACTGACAGACATCCACAGACAGTAATCCACAGACAGACATCCACAGACATCCACGGACAGACATCCACAGACAGCAATCCACAGGCAGACAAGCACAGACAGACATCCACAGACAGTGATCCACAGACAATGATCTACAGACAGTGATCCACATGCAGACATCCACAGACAGAGATCCACAGACATAGATCCACAGGCAGACAGCCACTGACAGACATCCACAGTCAGACATCCACAGACAGACAGCCACCGACAGTGATCCACAGGCAGACATCCACAGACAGACATCCACCGACAGTGATGCACAGACAGACATCCACAGACAGTGATCCACAGACATCCACAGACAGCGATCCACAGGCAGACATCCACAGATAGTGATCCACAGACAATGATCCACAGACAGTGATCCACAGACAGACATCCACAGACAGAGATCCACAGACAGTGATCCACAGACAGACATCCACAGACAGTGATCCACAGACAGTAATCCACAGGCAGACATCCACAGACAGTGTTCCACAGACAGTGATCCACAGGCAGACATCCACAGACAGTGATCCAGAGACAGAGATCCACAGGCAGACATCCACCCACCGACAGACATCCACCGACACTGATCCACAGGCAGACATCCACAGACAGTGATCCACAGACAGACAGCCACCGACAGACATCGACAGACAGTAATCCACAGGCAAACATCCACAGGCAGACATCCACAGACAGTGATCCACAGACAGTGATCCACAGGCAGAGAGCCACCGACAGACATCCACCGACAGTGATCCACAGGCAGACATCCACAGACAGAGATCAGCAGACATCCACAGACAGTAATCCACAGGCAGACATCCACAGACAGTGATCCACAGACAGTGGCCCACAGACAGTGGTCCACAGACCGTGATCCACAGACAGTGATCCACAGATAGTGATCCACAGGCAGACAGCCACCGACAGACATCCACAAATAGACAGCCACCGACAGACATCCACAGTGATCCACAGACAGACAGCCACCGAAAGACATCCACAGACAGACATCCACAGACAGTGATCCACAGGCAGAAATCCACAGACAGTGGTCCACAGACAGTGGTGCACAGACCATGATCCACAGACAGTGATCCACAGGCAGACAGCCACCGACAGACATCCACAGACAGACAGCCACAGACAGACATCCAAAGAAACAGTGATCCACAGACAGTGATCCACAGGCAGACATCCACAGACAGAAATCCACGGACAGAAATCCACAGGCAGAGATCCACAAGTAGATTTTAAGTACCTGATCCTCGAGGCATCTGACTCTCTGCCGATGAGCCTTCTCCCTGCTCTCCAAAGCCTGCTCTGCTTGAAGCTGAGTATCTCTCAGACGCTCCGTCTCCATATCCAGCTCCTGGTGATGGCGGGCTGTCACCTCCAGGAGGCGCTGTGCATGACTGTGCTCCACCTGGGAGACGTGGACCTGAAGACAGTTCAGATAACTTTATGTGACTGAAAACACAGTGAGAGAAAGATAAAGGCTGGGACTGTGTGTTGTTTGGGCCTCCTGGGGTGTCTCCTGCTACAAACATCTTTTGGATACTGTCTTTATGGGCTGCTGTGCATCCACTCTTCCTCTCTCTGCCACAGCTGAACATGTGGATCCTGTTCCAGAAAGCAGGTTTAACAAACCTGGAGAACTTTGAGGACAGGAAGCTCTTTGTTTTTGAGTTAGTTCAGTCAACTCTGAGCGTGTAAATCCAGAGATTCACCACATCAATGAGACAGAAATGCTGAATGTCTGCAGCCATTAAAGGCCTGTTGGAGATGACGTGAGTATTTCTGAATGAAGTTGAGTCTGAAAGGACTTTAAGAATCTAAAACTGGGCTAAATGTGGTTGAAATCTGGATCCAGGGTGCACACAGTGTGGATGTGTTGCCCTTTATTGGCCTGTTTCCAAGGTCCTGGTACTGGAGCTTCACTGATGATGGCTTTTTTTTTTTAATTCTCCTTGCATGTGCTGAAATCAGGATGAACATATACAGAGGACATTGAACTCTGAATGCACTGCAGTCAGTGAAGAAAGAGATGTGTTTATTCAAACAGCATTAAGGTACATTTTTGTGTTATTGTCCTTAAGAACAGCTTTCTGTGATGGTGCAGTAACTTTCCTTTTGAATCTGCTAAATGTCTTTATGATATCTGCTGTGAAGCTCTCTGCAGGCATTGCAGGTACTGCAAGAACTGTTGTTTGTTTAGTGTTACTCAGTAATATGGGTGTAAGGGTCGTAGTCTGTATAGAAAAGCTGGACAAAGCCGCCCTGAGTGCAATCCAGCTGTGACAGAGTGACCCGGTTTTATGTGGGACTGCCCCACATATTCCTGTCCAGCATTGGGATTGGCTCCAGCTGTACAGAGGTCGACACTGTGAGACTGTGAACAAAGCACGTCACTTCCTGTGGGGAGAGAGCTCTAAAGGGGGCTCCACACAGGAAGTAATAATAATACACAGTATTAAAGCTTTCAGGTGTGATAAAGGATGCAGAACGCTCAAGTGTCTTAAACCTGCATTCTTTCTGATGACCACCAGGGGGTGACCCCTGTGACTGATGTCCCATTAAATAGAAGTCTTTGGAAAAGGCCCTTGGACTCGCTCACCCTGTGACCTCTGTAAACACTTTCCCGAGGAGTTCATGGACTCGGTCTCAGTTTCAGATCATACTGCATAAAACACAAAGTCCATTTTGTAAATTATGGTCATTATTAGAGTCAGAAAGAAGGATTGTCCAGGGTCCGTGCGGTTTCACCGTCAGATCCAGCCCTCGCTCATCACTTTAAAACACTAAGCTGGTGAAAACACTCGGCTTCACTAACCGACGGTTGACTTCTGTTGGCTGCGTCCATGTTTTATGCCGTCTCGAGCAGCGCCGGAGCGTTCAGAACCCACTGAATGCCACTTAAATACAGCGACTTGCAGCGATGACAGGTGAAAGTATTTGGTTGGTAGGTCATAATTAAGGCCACTAGGACATTTTAGAGTATTTGTCACAGATGAAGGAAACACAAACAGAGCCATTAAAAATGCATTCCTGCTGAAACTATAACAATCATTTTAGCTGCTGGGCTGTTTTGAGGGTTAAATATATATTCTTCACATCAGGGTCCAGTCCAAACAGTTTGTGCTGCCAGTACAGGCCCCGCCCCGTCCTCTGCCGTAATCCTGGAGCCGCTCACCTGCAGAGTCTGCGCCTCGTCCTGTTTTGCAGCCAGCTGCCGCTCCAGGCTGCGCACCGCCTGCTCCAGCTGCTCTCGCGCTCTGGCGGCAGACACCGCCTCCTCCTCCTTCCTCACCCTCTCCATCTCCACCTGACAACAGCACGAGGGTGACATAACGTGAACGACTTTACCATGATCGCTGCGCACCCGCGTGCCTTCCTGTAATCGGTGTAGCAGAAGCCGAGCAGAGCCTCTCGGTTCCCACAGTCCACCTCTGCATTTCCATCAGTTCAGGGTGACTTTGTACAGAAAACAGAAAAGTCAAGAAATAATAAGACTAAACTCCAGGATAATAAACACTATTCAGTATTTTTATGCGTCTTGTATGTCTTCACTTGGTCCAGAAGTCTTCTGACCAACACTAAACGTGCATTACTTCAGACCTGGCTGCTGCCATACAAACGCTTCCAGCAGTTGTAGAATTTGCAGTCTTTAATTACATTTAAAGCCAATTGTGGTTTGGCTTCCTCATATATTACAGATATTTTACCTCATATTCAGCAAAAATATCTTTTAGGTCCACTGACCAAAAGCAGAGTAATACTTTATGCTTTTACTGCTTCGTTTCAGCTTTTTGAAACCGGGATTCATTCTCAGTTATTACATAAAGTAAAACATAATAAATAAATCTCTTTATAGCTGCAGCATCAGTGCCTTTCATTCTGTTTAGCCTCGTAGCTTTATGTTATTTTACAGGTTCTGTAGGTCACATGTGCAATAAGGTGGTTTTTGTTTCATATGAGAACAATATTTTGGAAATATCAGCGCACGCTAGCACCAGAAACTATTCTCCTGGATGCAGTCATTGACTGACTTTAACCTTCAACCTCAGCCGTATACTTACATGTGCTGCTGTGATATTTTTAATCATAAGTCTGACCCACTGGTGTGGTGAGGATAATTTTTGTATATATTTCTGTTTTTTAAAGTTTTTCCACGAATCACGGCTAACAGAAAGATTCAGAGATATTCCAAAGTGCATGCTTTTTTTCTTCATTTGACAACCAGAGCAGCCAGAGCTCGGACAAACTCGCTGCTTATTTGGAAAACTGTTTGTTGCCCAGATACCCAAATACTATCTCCCTGGTACTGCTCTGTGTTTGGATAAACAGTTGGTAGCTTTCAGAGGCGGGTATCATCCACCAGACCAGTATGGTATCACGATGGGGGTGAAAGGTGATGCCAGAATGACAGAACATCTTAGAATATCTGTCATAGATAAAGGAAACCATAAAGGTAACACAATCTTTAATAAAAAGTGTTTCAGTATGAAATATAGTGGCTCATAAATGACCCCCGCAGCCATAGTGCCACAGCAGTGGGTCACTCTGGGGTTAAGTGAGAGCTACAGGAGGCTTTCAGAAACAACCAGGATGATAATGCATGATAATGGTGATGCAGCAGTTCAGCCCAAAGCAGCAGGCGGGTACAAAGTGCTTTCCAAAATCCTGGAGTACTGCGATCCCTCACCTATCGCGGGGTTACGTTCCAGAGACCCCGCGATAGGTGAAGTAGCAGTTAGGTTTGGACTCACATACAGACATGAAAGCCTCATTATGCTTTCTGAATTTTGGAAAGAAAGCTGGTATTTGAAAGCACTGTGCAGCAGAGAAGCCAGCTCACCTTCTCCAGCGCTTTTCTAAGTGCAGATTTGTCTTTATTGAAGCGGGCCACCACCTTCTCCATCTCTGCTTTCTCACTCTGGAGCCTTTGCAAGGCGCTCTGGAGACCGGTGACCTTTTCTTGGAGCTCCTCCTTCTCTCCGTGCAGCTGCTGGGAGGTTTGCAGCTCGGCCTCCTGCTGCTGCTTCAGGCTCTGGGACGCAGTTAATCAAGCACACATCAAAACAGCGTCTCGACCTCTGTACGTGTATTTGCTTACACTTTTACCCGCGTGACTCACCTCCTTCAGGGTTCTGTTATGTTTCTCGAGCTCAGAAACTTTAAAGTCTGAGTCCTCTTGGACTCTTTGAAGGTTCTGGCTCTGCTCTGTGAGCGTGTGGTTCAGCCTCTTACTCTCTGAGAGGGCGTCTCGTGTTTTATCCAGACGTTCCTATGGGCACACACACACAGACACGCACACACACACACATACATGAACCACACATCAAAGCACCTCATATTTCCCACCTGCCTTCATCCTCTGCCTCAGACATGCTCTGCAGGCAGCAGTACAGATTTTTCTATCACATTCGACCCGACAAACCAACAAAAATTAGATTTTAGTTATAAAATAACTTTTTAAGTCAGATCTAAATTTGGCTGAGAAGTGAAATTACTCTCCTGCTCCACAACACCTCCGCAAAGGTGTCAGACAGCCGGTAGAGTCAAACTCGTCCTTTCTGTAAGGTGACCCTACCACTGCACCGCCGGGCCACACAAGCATGAGGAAAAAAGTCCAGACACTCATACAAATAACCTCACCATGCAGTACACAATGAAACGTTCTCATAACTGCATGAGAAACATAATTTACATTTAGATATGCACTCACTGGCCCTGTGTTACAGCCAATCAAATGGCAGCAAGGCAGTGCATTAGGGCACATAGACTGAGTCAGCACGACCTGCCGGAGATCAAAGTGAGGGTCAGAATGAGGAAGAAAGGTGGTTTAAGTGACTGGACGTGGTTGTTGGTGAGAGATGCTGCGAGCTGCCCTGTCTGGTTGAAGCCATAAAACGCTTTTATTAAGGGGGTGGGTGGGCTGCAGTGGTGGTTAGCTGTGATCCACCTGGAGAAAGTTACCTGTTTTCCTCCTTTAATAACCTTTATTGTGCTCTCATAGTTCTAACCATCTGATAATTACACAACCCGACTCGGGTTCCTTTTGGCAAATTAGTGAAAACAAAGTCCTGAAACATTAAATTAACAATTCCTTCATTTTTGTGCTACTCATCTCACTTTTGAACCACACTTGTGTGTTTGCTGTGGACTCTTTATGCACCTTTTTAATGAACAGGACATTGCTGTGTGTCTAGTTTACTGCTCAGGTTTGGAATAAAGCCACAGCAGAGCTGCGTACAATCCTGTGTTGGACAGAGGCTTCGGGTGGCAGCCTGTACCTGCAGCAGCCTTCGGTCCTGCTCGCCGGCAGTCAGAGCCCTCTGCAGCTGCGTTATCTGCTCCTGCAGGGCTCCGGTGCCGCTCCTGCTGTCGCTCAGGGTGTTTGACACTTGGTGAATCCTCTCTCTCAGCTGGCTCTCGTGCTGTTCGGCTCGAGCCAGTGATGCGGTCAGCCTCTCCTCGCTAACGCTCAGCGCTGCGCGCCGGTCTTCGCTCTCGCCCAGCTTCCTCCTCATGTCTGTCAGCCTCTCCTGCAGCGCGCCCGCCTCAGCATCCAGCTCTGCCGCTCTCAGCTGGGCCCTCTGCAGCTCTCCTTCGAGGGCACGCTGAGAAAGCTCCAGACTTCTCACCCTGCTTTCTGCTGCCTCCAGAGACTCCTTCAGCTTCCGCTGTTCTGCATTTGAACAAGTTTCTAACTCTTGAACAATCTCCAACTTGTCCTGTGGAGGAATGGCAACAGGATTTCCTCAAGCTCAAAGAAGATGCTGTCAACACTTCTCTCAACATGTATTTGCTTTTTACCTGCAGTGCCCTGGATTCAGCCTGAGCGGCTTGCAGACTCGCCCTCAGCTGAGCTATCTCCTCCTCAAGGCTTCTCCTCTCTCTCCCTGTGCGATGTGCTGCTTCTTCCTGCAGGGAAAGGGAAGTGTGTGCCTGGTGCAATCGTTCTTCCATCTCTCGTTTTCCTGAGAGAAGAAATAAATCTGTTATACATGTCAAATATACTACTGATAGTTTCTGTGTAACTGTGGGGTTCGCTGGGTTCTTACCCTCGTCTGAATGCTTCAGGGACGTCTGTAGCTGTAGCAATCGGGTGGCTGACTTATCCTGACTGCCTCTGAGTTCAGTCACATGCTGAGTTAGACTGACCACCTGCGCCTTGGCTTCATCCTGAGGAAAGAATGTAAGTGAACGTGCCCATAACATCAGCGTTTGCATCACTGAACCCATCATCAGTTATTAAGACTTCCAATCTACCCTCTCTCTCTGAGCATCCCTGAGTTCCTGCTGGAACGCCCGCAGGGCTGCGTGCACTGACTGCATGTCCAGCTCTTTGTCTTCACCATGAGACACGGAGAACAGCGATCCATCGCTCGCACTCTCTCCTCCTGAGCAGACACCACGCTCATTAGTTCATCTTTTCAGGGAGAAACGTGGCAGCACGATGCCCTATTCTAAGAGCATGATTATACCTTTTATGTGCAAGTGGCCCCTCCAGGCAGAGGGAGTCCGTCTTCGTGAGCCCGGTTTGTCTGAAAGCCTCGGATGGTTGACGCCAACAGTGCGGTGCAGAGCTGCACACAGCGCTGCCAGCTTGAGCTCCAGGTCCTTACATTTAGCATCGCTGGCTTCCAGCTGCTCTTCCAGGCCCCGGGCCTTGTTTTTACCCACACCAACCTGCACGGAGAGGTCCTTGATCTCCATCCTGGCATCCTCCAGCGCTGCCTCCAGCTGGGCAGTGGTTTCTCTGCGCCTCTGGTCACTCTGCTGCTGAAAAGCTTCCTTTTCCCGCAGCAGCTCTCGGCTCTGATCCTCCGCTGACTCCAGCTCCATCACACGACGCTGCAGACCTGCAACCTGCGAAATGCGCAGAAACCCCCCCCAGAGACACGGAATTTTGTTATTCATGTGTTTATTACATAATGTAGACAATTCATAAATGTGAGAAACCAAGTACTACAACTGAATTTGTAATCTATTACAATTTGAGGACAAATCTACATACTCGCCAAGTGCTCTGTACAAAGAACAGCGTGTGATGCCATTTAATTTCTGGATGGGAGTACCGACTCACTGATGACTTATTTAGTAATCAAATACATAATATAGTCTATAAAGATGTCTGCAACAACACTTCACCAACACTGTGAGCAGTCCTGGAACCTGAGTCTCACTAATCTGCATGTTCATCTTTGTCTGCTGGAGAATCTGAATCTGGGTTATTAACACAGTTTTTTAAGTATTTGAATTTTTATTTCGGTTTAACTGCAGCATTAACAACGAGAGGCAGTGATTAAAAACATAATAACTAATAACTGTAGTTCAACTCTTCTGTGGAACCAGCTCCCAGTTTGGATTCAGGAGACAGACACCCTCTCTCTGTTTAAGATTAAAACTTTCCTTTATGATCGAGCTCATAGTTAGGGCTGGATCAGCTGACCCTGAACCCTCCCTTAGTTATGCTGCTATAGGCCTAGGCTGCTGGGGGGTTCCCATGATGCACTATGTTTATACCCCCCTCTGCATCTAATCATTATTATTAATCTGGCTCTCTTCCACAGTGTCCTTGATGTTCTCTTGGAGTAATTTTGGTAGCCGGTAGCTCCTGGGAAGGTTCCCACTGTTCCAGATTTTCTCCATGTGTGGATAACGGCTCTCACCGTGGTTCTCTGCAGACCCAAAGCCTCAGAAATGGCTCTGTGACCCTTTCAGACTGATAGATGTCAGAGACTTTGTTCCTCAGCTGCTTTTTTAGATCGTGGATGATGTGCTGCTTCCTGAGATCTTTGAGCCTGCTTCACTTTGTCAGACAGCTTCCGTTTAACTCAGCTTTCCACAAAAATGTGGTTACTTCATGATTTAACCAGGAGCAACAATAACTGTTTCACAGCACTTTGGTCACAGTGAGAGCCAACGACAGCGACATGTTAGCCTGCAGCCATTATTCAATAAAAGCCAAAGTTTGGAAAAGTGCCCACTGACAGCGTGGAGCCACAGCCGGCCGGGGGATTCAAACCCAGGACCTTCTTGCTGTGAGGTCAGTCCTAACCACTGTGCCACATGTTCAGATTTAGGAGAAACTCCAGCTCTTGGTGACATTGTTCTCATTTTTCCGTCTGTTTTCATCGATTGTTGATGGTTCATTAAAACGTCTCCTCGCTGCTGCGACCTGCTTCACATCAAACGGGAGAACATGTTGGCCATTAGCTAAACTGGTTTGCTCAGGTCAGACTGGTTTATACGTATAGCTGCATTTAGTCTGGAAAAGGAAACATTAAGCAGGCTTCTAATATATCATAATGATCATTCATTTATTTTGGCACGCTGAATACACACATATGACACACATTTATTCTAACTGCTCCGGGGGGTCGTGGGAATTCAGAGACCTGAAATGGGGATTTATGGGCCTGAAGAGCTTGAAAAGGTTATTTATAATTGAATAATTTGCTGCTGAGCAGCATTTAGATGGCTCAGACCCATCCCTGCTGCAGCTGTGTGGGTCGCGGTGTCTGTGTGTGAGTATGACATGTGAGGTGTGTTCGCTGCAGCGTGTTGTTAACAGACTAACTCCCGGAGGCCTTCTACCTCGTTCAGCACCGCGTCCCTGCCGGCCTCACACTCCAGCACTCTCTGCCTGAGAGCGAGCGCCTCGCCGCGTGCCTCCTCCTCTTTCTGCTCCTCCTGACACACCCGGGCCTGCAGCTCCCGCACTTCCTGTTTCTGCCGGCTGTTCTCGCCTTCGAGCACCTTTACCTGCTCACGTTAACACAGCACAAGCTGCTCAGAGCTAATTCTTTATTTCAAACGAATCACCTCAGTGATCCTTTACCTGTCTGCGCAGCTCCTGCAGCTCTCTGCGCGCCTGCAGACGAGCCTTCTCCTGCTCTCTCGTGCCGCTCCGCAGAGTCGTTGCCTCCTGCTGCATCGAGCTCCTCTGCTCCTCTAAGACGGCCACTTTCTGCTCATTCTCCTCCATCGCTCGTCTCAAACTAGTCAAGAGTAACATTTACTAAGGAGAAAATATCAAAAGCATCCAGTGCTACTGGACGATTACTGCAACACGCCCTGCGAGGCGGCTGTACCTGCTGTTGTCACTCTCGGCTCTCTTGATGAAAGCTCTCAGCTCCTGGTTGGAGGCTTGGATGGCCTCTTTCTCTCTGGTCTCATCACCCAGGAGCCGTCTCAGGTCCGCTGCTTCCTTTTGCAGCTTGTCCCGCTCCTGTGCGCAGCCCCGAAGCTCTCTGTGAGCCTCACTCAGCTCCCTTTGGCCTTTAACACGTCCATCCTCTCCCTCCTGCAGCTGCTGCCGGAGGCCCTCCAACTTCATGGGAAAGAGAATTAAAGGCATGATATATCCAAAAGGGAAATTAGAGGTTCAGCAACAAGAGCAAGCAATGAAATAAATAACTGAGAAAACTCAGCTTTTTTCTTGAGTTCTTGTCAGTTGAGCTCAGAATTAGTTTGGTAACAAAATCCTCCTACACGCCGACTCAGGATCGAATCATGCATCAGAGCCTGGCTGAAAGCTCCTATTTTCAGCATCATCTGCACAGTGTCAACATGCTCTCTGACCTGTATTTAGTTTTATGGCAGCATGCTGTGTATTGTATTGAAAGAAGAAGGGAGGCCCGAGCTCAGCGGGGCACGCATAAGAGCCAGTTGGGCCCGCAGCCAGGTGCTGTCTCTCCCTGTCTCCTGTTTGCAGCTCACAGTGCGAAGAGAGCAACATGATAAACAGCAGCCCCCCCCCCCCCCCCCCGGAGAAGTGGTGGAGGAGACGGAGGGAGAAGAGGGAGGACGAGGAGCAGGACGAGGAGGAGGAAGAGTGTTATGTTTAAAGGCCACACAAGATGGTTCGTCCTCATAAACTCTAAAGTGAGAAAAAACAAGCCAGAGCTGATCTGGCCCGAGTATACTTTATTTTATCTGATTTTGTCGGGTGGGGAGCGGGGGCGGGGGCGGGCAATATGAGGGCAGCAGTGTTGTGTTATGCGGATGGGAGAGGGGGACCCAGAGTCCCAGTGGAGCCAGCCTCTCGCTGCTGCGAGGCAGAAAATAAACACTCCACCGCCAGCTTATTTACACAAGAGGTTAACTTAAACTTTGATTCCATACGACGGTACCAGAGAGCGGACCCTCCTCTCCCCGGGCTCCCTCTTCCCCCTTCCTTCTTCTTCTTTTATGTTCTCTAGCTCTTTGTCACACGTTCTCACTCCCGCTTTCTGACACGAGAATCCTGAGATGGGATTCGTGAAAATAATCAAACGAGGGAGCGAGCGGGGGTGGCCAAATATGACAGCGCTGCCGAAGCCCGACTTGATATATGGCAGGGAGGGCCGACCAAACCTCAAAACCCCTCTGCTCTGGCTCCGCACGTCCCCACTCACCATACTCTGACAAGACTAAGGAGACAGCACCAAGACAGGATGACCCTAAATTCTGCTTCTTTTTTTTAATGAAACCAATACGTCCCACACAGATAAACAATCCCTTTTTCCAGGGAGGCCAGGCTTTTAAATCATGGCATGGTGGGGCCTTTACAACTCTGCAGTTACATCTTAATGAGGTGAGTGTGAGCTTGTTATTTCACTAAAACGCCCAGCGACCCTCTGCTTGGATTCCTGACCTTAAGCAACCTCGAGAGATGAGATTTACGGCTCCCTCATTTGGCTCACAGAGGTACGTCACTGAGCCAAAATTATAGTCTCTAATTGCATTTTAATGTTTATATTAAGGTCAACAGAACTAAATTTTCCTCCTGCGGACTTGACAGGAAAAGGACACAGAGACTAATAGCTGAGTACGAGTCCTGAGAGAGGACGCCGCACCACCTTTCCTTGCAGGATCTGGCCCAGTGCGCTCTGCACCTGATGGCACCCCGATGTTAGCAAAGCTCTGCGACACCAGCCAACGTCAACACGGGCTCATGGTAAATGGCTCTCTCTTGCACTGGTACAAATTGGTGCAAACTCTCGCTCACAGCAGAAGCAGATGAAAGCCCCCCATCCTGTGCCAAGCCAAACAAGGCAGGAATTTCCAAAGCATTTCTACTGTACAAACCCGTGCCATCAATTCAGTGACATGCAACTGATACATTATATACGAAAAAACAACATCCAGGATGCCTTTCGAGATATTACGCAGTGCATGGAAAGCAACCGAGGTGCTTTGCCATCAGCTGAAATGATCATTTAAGTTAGTTCTTTGGGCATATTGGCAAAAACAGAGGAGTGAGTATGAAGTCTGAGTCCTTTGCAGGGTCTGACCAACACACAATCACACTGAATTAAACAGCAGCTGTTTGTGGTGCTCCCACTGAAGGAACACGCACGGTGTTTCAGCAGAGCTCGCGACAAAACAACACGGTGGAGATTTGTGAAGGTTCCCACCTCCTGCTGAGCACGCTCCCTCTGTTGGTTCAGCTCTCTGAGCTGCTCAGTGAGGCTCTTGTTGGCGCTCTGATGGGAGTCCAAAGACTCTTCAAACTGCGCCTGCAGTTCTCGCAGCTCAGACCGAAGGACGGCCATTTCATCCTGCAGTATATAAAACAGGTTAGATGCACAGAAAAGAAGCGTGAACAGTGCCTGCGTGGTCGTGGTTGTACCTCGCCCCGCTCCTGCTGGCTAAGCGATGCCCTCTGCAGGCGCTCCATCTCCATGTCTGCTGTGGCCAGGTCCTGTCGCAGGGACGCGAGCGTCTCTGTGAGGGCAGCCTTCTCTGCCTCCTTCTGAGACAGAGCCTGATCAAAACACACTGCGAGGTCACAATCACTCATACGTCACTCAGAAGGATTCTTGGACATAAAGAAACGTGTTCCAGGGTTCTTGTTTGGTATTTATTCAGATTTTCCTAGTGTCTCCAGTGTTTCTATCTTATCCATGAGTTAGTACCTTTGTCTTCCTGATTTCTACTTCCTGTTTGGTTTTGGTTCTTGCTGGTCTCCTTGACCTTGTGTGTGTGTATACTGTATAACCCTGCCCGTTGGTGTAACTCGTGCTCTTCCTGCTTCCTTCTGGACTTGGTTTTTCTTGCAAAGTGAACATTTTAATTCTCTCATGAATCCCGATGACCTCATTTTTAAATACACCTCCACAACCGTGATGCCGTCCCTTGGCTTACCTTAAAGTACACCAACATTTCAAACTTCACAGGCAGTCATCAGAACCATAAGAACCCTGTACAGACCACCTCATGTACCTGCTGCTTTTCACTCTCAGCCTGCAGGAGGCTTTGGCTGAACTCCTGCTTCAGCCCGGCCAGCTCCTCTTGCACCTGCCGCAGCTCCTTCTGACCGTGCACACGCAGCTCCTCGCACTGTCTGCGCAGCTGCTCCTCGGCTTGCTCCCGCTGAAGCATCAGCTCGGCACGCTGCTGCTCCTGTCAACCAGAAACACTTCAGTCGAATTCGTTAACAGATACTTAAAGTATCTGGTTTGATCTGATCGGAGTCGACGATCCAGCTAACTCAACGTGCACCTTTTGCTGACGCTCTGCTTCGAGCTGCTCTCTGTGAATTTGCTCTTTGCTGCTCAGAGTCGACAGGGTACTCCTCTCCACCCGAGCCAGCTTCTCCTCCAACTTACTTCTTTCTTCTGTCGCTTGTGCAAATTGCCGTTCGGCATCTGCTCGCACCTGAGCAGCTTCACCTGCACAGATCAATGCACCCACGAGTCTCAGCTACAAATTATATAAGCAGACACGCAGACAAACTGGTGATATTACAGATTTTATTCTGGGTTCTCTTTGAAGAATAGACTCATAGTTGCAACATGCCAGCTGAACAGCTTTGATCTGCAGGGTTGATCTGGCTGTGGCGTGGAGCGAAAGGACAAACTCATTTGTACGTGAGCTCCAGTAGATGGATGTTACACGAGTTATCACTATCATGACTGCACTGGCACATATATTACCCTATACCAACCCAACACTGACCGTGGACACCACCGGCACTCCAACAAAGGCCAGTCCTGCACACTTTACCACAAAACTCACACTAACCAGTCTGACCTGCAGCTCTTTAAACTTTGTGTATAAGCTTGAAGTAACACAAAATCACTGTCATTCAATTTAAGACCTTTCACAACATGAAATAAGCAGACGTCAGTAACACATCCACAGAGGTCCTCTAGGGTTAAGCTTTAAATTTCCAGTCTGACACATGTTTATACTCACTCCCTCTCTGTAGCACTAGCTCTGCAGCAACATGCTGAAGTGCATGCATGCATGAGGAGGCCAAAGGATGTGTCTCCAGGCATGACTGTGGGGTGGCATTATTTTCTCCATGGCATCACTGTAAGCAAAGCCAGGCTGCAGCCCACAGAAAATGAACTCACTTTATATTACCATGCATTAATCTGCCGATCAGATTTAACCGCTGATTAACCGAAGGTGCCGGAAGGCTGCTCTGGATCGTTCTGGTCCACTTTAACCTCTGCTTATCTGATTCATGTGTGTGTTTGTGCGGAGTGGTGAGACCCTGGTCAGCTGAGAAAGCAGCTCCAGTGGTGCTGCAGCCCAGCTGTTGCAGAGCTCACAGCTGAAATATGGATCTCTTGTGGGTTGCTGGAAAGGCTTCATGGCCGGGGGGCTTGGCACGGAACACGGTGGGGTTTCTGAGGGAGAAGACTACTCACGCGTCAAGGCCTCGTTAGCTGAGAGCAAGCCGCGCCTCTCCCCCTCCAACCTGGTGCGCTCGGCCTCCAGAGACGAGGCGAGCTCCTGGCTCTCGAACAGGGCCGTCTCCAGGGACTCCTTCTCTGCTCTGCAGCACAGCGGTAAAATGGTTTGAGCGCTGAAAAAAAGACCTTTGAACCTTTAAGGTGTAGAAGGTCATAAAACCCAATCATCCATCGTGGGCACAGTTTCCACATAAAACCATGTTACTTAAAGACTCCTGTTACACGAGACTCGCTGCAGAGCGACGGTAAATACCCGGCGGCAGTTGGTTTTATTTAAACAAACACGCTCTGCGATGCTTTTGAGGACACTGCACTCACTTACATTCACACTTAAACTAAACATTGCTGATACATGCCTAACTCCAATTTATGCTGAATGCAAATGCTAAGAAACAAACTGGGAGAGCTGGTTTTAAATATCAAATTGGTCCCAAACATTTTAGAGGTCCAACCACACAAACAAACACACACACACAGACCTCAATGCGACCAGTTCCTGCGTGAGACCACAGGCCCTTCGGTCAGCGGAATTCAGCTTGACATCCAGAGCTGCCTTGTCCTTGGCCAGCTCCTCCCTGTCATGGGTAGCTCTCTTTATGGTTGCGGTCTGTGTCTCCAGCTCCTTCTTGCACGCACACAGCTCCTCTGTCACAGAGTGGAACTGCCTTTTGACCTAGAGATGGGCGCAGGCAGGGAAAATCAAACGTTTCTTTACACATTAAGATGCAGCACGCACAACACACTCATGGCAAACACATTTTTGATTGGGCTCAGCCAGAGTCTGGTTGGTGAGCAGTGGGAGACTGACAGACGGATACCCTCACCTATGGCCACGAGCTGCACGCAGCAACTGAAGCAGTAAGATCATGGAAGGAGCTTCATCTGAAGGGAGTCTGGGTCAGCCTTAGGAACAGGGTAAGGGGCTCAGTCTTTCAGTGTAGAGCAGCTGCTCCTTTCCATCTGTTCAAACATCTGACTAGGATAGACAACTTGAGGTGTTTCCAAACAGGGGGAGGGTGGGGGAGGGTGGGGGCAGTAGCCACCATGGTGTCACCCCCTGGTTATGAAGTCCTGTCATAAAGCCTCAAGTTGATAATTTTCCTCACTGCCATCTTAGTGTACCTGTATTCATTTTGTAACCAGACCAGTCGCCCCCTGCAGGCCATTAAAAGGACTGCAGGTTTAAATCATTCCTCTGGCTTACCTTTTCAGACCAAAAGCCACACCCACCTGTGTGGGTGCCTGTCTTTGGGGAGGGCCATGAACCCTTTAGGGGGGGTAGGGCTCATGGAAATAAATACCAAAGCAGCTGAAATTAGGTTTTAATGAGTTCTAATGATTTTAAATGCAGACAGACCTCCCGCCTCCATAAACATTCATTAGGAGACACGTTTTGGTGCCTGCACTGAAGCATGTGATTGAGCCGTGAGGTAATGGAGCTAACACAATACAGTCCAAAGGTATGCTTTATTTTGGTAAGTAACAAATGTCTCACACATCCTGTAAGTTTGCAAAGCAAAGGAGTTAAAGAATGGACTGAACCACTTTGAGGCGTATGGGGGGGGGGTGCTTTTCTGTTTTCATTTTTAAAATGCACTGATTTGCTTCTATAATTAGCACAAAAGCTTTCAGTGCATATTAGTATACGCTGTCAGGATCCAGGGTAGGCGGGGGGTCTCTCCTCGGTTTTCTGTCTCGCTCTCTTGCTCTCAGGTGGAGAGGTGGGTGGAGTTGCCTTTTCCCAGGCTTCCCTCTGCACACCTGCAACTCATTACCGTCATCAGTACTGGGTTCTTCAGGACATCGTCCCCACTTTGGCGGTAGATCGGCCAACCTTGCGTAACTGAGATTTCTGTAAAGTAACTCTCGTCTTTGACTTCCTTCCCAGTTTAGCTCTTGGAGTTCCTGCTTCACTGTTTGTGAAAATTCCCCGTTGTCTCTACTGGAGTCAAAAGACCGGAAGCTGTCCTTCATGTTCTGTGACTTTCTTCGGAAACACTTACCAGTAACTCACCTGTCTGCCCACCAGCTACCTCTTTCTTGGCTCAGCCTTCTTCCTGGACAATAAGGTTTTCTAGGCTGAGAATCGTTATCTCAGTCAACCTCGCAGCTCTGGCCTCCGTTAACCCTGAGCTCCGTTATTGCTGGCAGTCGCCACCTGAGCAACACTCGCCCATTATTCCTTCTGATCTTGCTGCGAATAAACATTTCAAAGCTTCATCGGCTTCCTGGGTCCAACCTGTGACACATGCATTATACTGTGAAGAACTGCGTGCACCCTCACAGCTTCCATAAGAATTAAGGGGGTCCGTCACAGCCAGGTGCTGCTAATCAGATGCACTTGATTAACTGAACTCTCCCCCAAACTCAGAGAAACTGCACAAAGCCAAGAGCTCCACCGGAGTCTCTGCAGGCCTCAGTCAGCAGGTTAAATGTTAACGTTCAGGGAGGGCTGCAGCAGAAAGCCTCTCCTCTCTAAGAGAACACGGCAGCACGGCTTATGTTCGCAAAGCTGCATCTGAACAAACCACCGAGACTTCTGGAACAAACAGACCGAAGTGCAGATGTTTGCCCAGAATGCACAGCAGCACATCAGCACCAACACCTCAGAGCAGCTGTCAGCACGGTGGAGGAGGGCGGAGGATCTGGGCTCAGTCACTGAGTGGACCCTGAACTCCTCTGGATACCAAAGTGTTCTACAGTCACATGTCTGACAAACTGGGTCATACAGCAGGACAATGCTCCCAAACACAGCAGCAAATCTCCAACAGAAAGGTGAAAAAGAAAAGAAGCCCTGACCCAAAGAGCTGAGCAGAACTCAGTGCCTGCAACCCTCAATGAACTGAAGCACCGTTGTAAAGAAGAGTGGGCCGAATATTCCTCCACAATTATGTGACACAGTCACACAGAAGCTGCTAAAGGAGGTTCTACAAGCTGCTGAATGAGGGGGTGTGCTCAGTTTCCACAGTCCTGTGGAAACAGTTCCCCATGACAGGAGCTGGTCCTTCCACATCAGATCTCACCTGCTGTACCCGACATGCTGATATGAGCCCTGAAACCTTTACCTGAAATGCACTGAAGTTTCCACCTGTAAATGAAGAGAACAGCCAGGGCACCAGTGCTCCTCTCTCTGCATCAGACACATTAAACCGGTGCAGTTTATTAAAACTATGACATGAAACTGATGCTTTAAGCTGATTATAGAAAAATTATACTGAACAGAAAGTCGATTTTGTTTGTAGATTGTGGCAGTTGGAGTGGGTGTAAAGTTGATTCACCTTTTCATAAAAGTTTGTATAACTTTATTAAAACACTTTATTGTACATGTTATTGTAAAAGGGTCAACCCTAAGTGCCTGCAGAGCCGTGTTTACAGGTGCGATCAGTCTTACCTGTAAGGTCCCAGGATGACCTGGTGTCTCCCTGATTTACTGAACCACTTACTGATACACTATATTTAAGCGACCCCTGCAACGTCTCATATTTCACTGCAGCAGGATGTCTGAGAAGCAACAATCACGATAATTTGATTTTGGACCAAACAAAAAATGAACTCGCACTAACTAAATATTAGCACACAGTGCCGTTCAGTCTCTGCTTAGGTAAACACGTGGATGAATTACACCGATGTTATGGATGTGTGTAGGCCCCCAGAACGGGGATGAAACATGAGCTCGGTGCGATGGACGCCCCTCCGGGGTTTGCTTTATCCCAGGCTGATTTATTTTTACAGATAAGCTGTCTAAAAATGTTTGGATGGAATTTGTCAGATTGTTTAGGTTTGTTATATTTTTGCTCACATCAACACGGGTATCCCGGTTTCACATTCAGAATAGATAATACAGCAGGAGAGGATTCTTCTCATTCTTTAGAGGACGGACAGGCGGATCTGGATCTGCCGAGGAAGAACGGGAATACTTTAGGTGTTAATTTATTGCTGCTTTCACCAAAACTCCCTCTGGATATTATACGTCTGTCTATTTATCTTTTCCAGTTCACATTTGTTCATGAAGATCCCCTGCTTGTTACATCCCAAGTTACTCATAAAACACACAGAGGAGCTCTGCATATCAAATGTGCAAGGAGAAAGCCGAGCAGATGCACCCAGGACCTCCTATACATTTTAATGTGACAACAAGCTCCGCGAACCCGCTGAAACCTGTTCGTACCAAAACAAATCTCCAAGGTGTCGGAAGCGGGGAGGAGTGTGAGCTGTGACCTGACCTGTGAGTGCTCCTCCAGGGCCTGAGCTTTCTCCTTCTGCAGCACGCTCAGCTCTTCTTCTAGCTGCTGGCAGAGATGCTCCAAGTGGCTGTGGGAGCTCTCCAGGGCTTGTTTCTCAGCAAGCAGATCCATCATCTCCTTCTGTGCCCGTGCTGCATGCTCTCTGGCTGCCGCCCGCTCCACCTCAGCTCCCCGTCTACGTTCACCGAGCTCGGTCTTCTCCGCTTCTGTCTGGAAGGGAAACCACCATATTTCACTTCAGTTAAAGAAGCAGGTCTACTTGGTCACACCTCCACCAGGATATAAAACCTGCACGTATAGAACAGGGCTGCATGATTAGTGCGACCAACAGGATTCACAGTATCAATAATATGTTTCGATCACAATCAGCCCTACGGTCCTTATCAGGGATATATTTGAGTTGGGATCTGCTTGGATTTTTCAGTTTTTCTGCTGTTTGAAGTTCTGATCCTTATACCTGATATGTTTTGGACCTGTGTTCCGTCAGTTGTCTGCTCTCTGTATCTGTGCTGTTCTGTTACTGTTGCAGGTGTTTGTTCCTGTCTTTGGTTCTTCCTGTATGCATAATCGTCTTCACCTGTTAATGATTCCTTTTACCTGCGTCTCTTTTCTCATCTGTTTCTTATCACTTCCCAGTGTGTACACAGTCCACTTGTTCTACTGCCTGTTTTCTGAGATCACATCCTGTACTTGTTCCTGTACTTGTTCCCATGTTTGTTCCTGTATTTGTTCCCATGTTTGTTACTGTACTTGTTCCTGTATTTGTTCCCATGTTTGTTCCTGTGTTTGTTCCTGTATTTGTT
>JAVDPK010000663.1:654751-674298 GCA_034780415.1 Cichlasoma orientale
TTGTTCCCATGTTTGTTCCTGTATCTGTTCCCATGTTTATTCCCGTGTTTGTTCCTGTGTTTGTTCCTGTATTTGGTGCTGTAGTCTGAGTTTAGCTTTCATGCTGTATTAGCTAACTGTTCCTTTGGGTCCTATGTCCTGAGACATGTTGTGTTAACTTAATTGCATAGCTTTAATATTTTACTATTGTCCATAATATAGTGAATATTTAAAAAATGACTTGTCTAAAGTAATTTGAACCAGTGTGCCTGATATGTGCAGTACAGTTTTTTCACAAAATTTCATGACCCTGAAAGCCGAGCACCAAATGTTCAGGGCACGATCATATAAAGGAGCAGTTAGCATTAGCTCAGAGTGCTCAGAGAGCAGAGAAATTCAGTTAAATAAATAAGAAGTGGGTCCTCAACACTTCGGCCACGTAGTGACTGACTGTAAGTTAGCATGTTTGTTTCAGTCAGCCATAGGTGTGCAGATAAGCTGAGGATGCAGTTTTGTATCTGCTGAAAGAGGAGAAAGCAGTTTTTATAAAATCCCTGACAGTGATACTTTTACCACCATCTTTGCAGTTCGAGTGTGTCTCTTTTGTAAGTTATATTCTTCACTTTTCTCCATGTTATGGGGAAACTGCATGGCTACTGACCTGCAGCAGAATACGATTGAGCTCCACCTTGTCTTTTGCTAAGCCTTCACTAAGGGCAGCCATTGTGGTAAGCGAATCTTTGAGGGCAGCCTCCTGATTCTGCAGTTTCCTGAGGGCCTTCTCCTGCGTAGCACTCTGAGATTCCATCTGTGGAGTGATTTGATAATATCAGAAGAACCGTCACATCTCTTAGAGAGACTTTGTAAAGTTTGTGCAGCAGCGGAGCCGTCAACCTTCGTGAGAGCCAGAGCGAGGCTGGCCTTGTCGTCCTCCAGCACCTCCTTCTGCAGGGTGATTTGGCTCAGAGCCTCCTTCACTGTCACAAGTTCCCTGCGCAGATCTGACTGCTTCCCTTCGAGCTCCTGCAGACTCCTCTCGCTGAAACAGAAAATATATCACGTTTAACTCCCCACCACTGCTGTACTGGTCTCACTCACAATCCCTTTAACAGCAATCCATCTCTACTTTGAAAAATGGAGAAATGTTGGCGCCAACACAGCTTTCTTTTCTTTTTTCTAGATTGCATGTCCTGCTCCAATTCTCAGCTAATCAAATTTTTTTTAGCCAAAGAAACCCTGAAAAAGGGAGAGAAGTATCCCTCATGCATGAGTGCAGTAATGCTATGTAAATCATTTACGTTTTCATCCAAATGTCATGCGGGTGAACTGCCAGCCGGAGAATGACATGTGTTACTGATCTGAACTCTAAACAAAGGGGGCTTGAAAACAATCATGCCTGTCAGGATGTGCTCTGTGTAATGGTCATTCTCTGTGATCACACTGTACCCTCTTTGGGCCTCCATGCGCTGGCGTGCCAGCTGCATTTCGAGATCCTCCCTCTGCTGCCTCAGGAGGTCCTTCTGTCTCTGGAGTTCCAGTGAGGAGCTCCGCAGTACCTCCATCTCAGCACGCTGGGAGTCCACTTCCTGCTGCAGCCCTGACAGCAGCTTCTCCAGGCTGCATTTCTCACTGTGCGACATGAAGAAAGACAGTGGATATGAAGGAGACAGAGCACGTTCAGAAGCCTCCTAAATGCCAAAGTCAAGCTGCAGTCAAGAAAAAGAAGGTGCTCAGTGAGGATGTACTTGGAGATGAGCTCCAGTGAGCGGCGATATCTGTTGCTGTCTCTGAGGCTTTCCTCCAGAGTGTTTTTGGCCTCCTGACTTTCCCGCCTCACTTCCTGGATCTTCTGCTCCAGCTCTCTCCTCTCAGCATCCCTCTCCTGTTGGTGTTCACGCAGTGTGTCCACTTGCTCCAGAGCCGCCTCCAAATGCGCGCGTAGCTCCTGTGGTTCATATCAAAGTGTGAGTGATTAAGCTGAAAGCTAGAAAAAAGGTGTATAAAGGATCATTTGTGCCAAAGGCAATTAGTATACTGAATAATATGATGTAATGTCTTTTAGTTTTATTGGAGTTTTTATGTATTTATATGATTGTATATGTATGAATGTGTGTTGACGATTATCATCAGTGGTGGACCGAAGGCAATTTTTCACTAACGTGGACAATAAAGTTATTGTTGATTCTTGATTCTTGAAAGGCTGCAACATAAAAATGGCCATGACAGAGTTACACGAGAGGAAACCACACAGAGACAGACAACCTCTGACACTCACACTCACACCTAAAGCCAGTTTAGAATAATCAGTTAGGAACCCAGAGAGGAACCCAGAGAGAACCCACACACACCCCACACACACGCCAGCCAGTGGATTCAAACCCAGGACCTCCCTGCTGTGAGGTGACGGTGCTAACACCACACGGCCCAGAAAAAAATGTGGCAAACAAACACGAGGTTTAGACTTCACACTGCAGAGGGTGTAAAATTGAATTTTTCAGCAGAGCTCAGATGTGTTTTTCTGCCCTGAAGGGTTCACGTGGATACGTCCAGGATTTATGAAGGGCTGAAAAATGCTGCAAAAATGAGCTGACGCTGAAACTGCAAAATTTCGACCCACCCGGCTCACTTCACGGGCTGCGACTGGGAAAATATTCAGAGTATGAAGGTAAAATTTTGCATGCTTTCATTAAACATAATAAAGTTATTATATCAGCTGATTGTGAGGGAATCATGTGGGAACCTTCAGATTTCATTGATTTTATGAGGAACAATGAAAGGAAAAAAAAGGTCTGTGCAAGGAAGTGTATTATTATTATTATTATTATTATTATTATTATTATTATTATTATTAATAAATGATTGACTTTAACAGGTAGTCTCATTGAGGCTGAGGTGTAAATGATCTGTGATCACAAATGAAGAAGATCACGTGAACGTGCCGCCGCAGACAAACACGAGCCTTTAAACGTTCCAGTGAACTCAGAGATTGCAGCTTCATAGTTTTTGTACTGCATTCCATTTACAGGCAGCAGCGTGTTTAAATCCAGTGTTTCCAAGTTCAGCGCGAACAAGAGGCGCAGGTCAGACACAAAGCTGTCGAGCAAATGATAACAGGAAGCACATAAACTGCTGTTACAGCTGTGAGAATGGTGTTTCTCTGAAACTGCGTACTGTTGCTACGAGCCACGTTACACTGCTGTTAGTGCTGTTCATGCAAACTCATGCCCTTAATCACACTGCAGAGTAAAAAGCACAGGTGGTAGATGCCATTGTTAGCTGGCTGGCAGACAGCATGATGATGTGATAATACGTCGTGTATAATTGAACTTTGGCAGACGCGTGTTAGAAGAAACACACAGTTTTGTGTAGTACAGTAGGATAGCTATTGTACCTGTGTTTGTTTGTGGTGCTGGGAGAGCGCGGCCTGTACCGCTATCACAGTGCTGCTCCGCAGAGGGGAACGGAGAGGCGAGGACAGCACACTGTCAGGGCCACAGCTCTCGCCCTCACTGCTAACTAACTGCAAAGAAATGAGAGTAACCACGAGGAGGATCAGCGCCTCCGTCGGCCAACAGTTCACAGTCTAGTTCAATGCTCTGCTTTGTTCCCACCTGGTGAACAAGGCGTAAAATCTTTTGGAGGGCTTGGATCTCTGTGTGGAGTATTTCCATCTCCGCTTTATCCTCGGTTCTCCTCGTCTCCTGAGCAGGAAACCGCTTCAGTCAGATAAGCAGCGTACATGGAGCAGGTCTGACATTCCCCAGACCGCAGCCCTCTAGACTAGGAAGTTATGGACTTTATCAAGCCTCAGGTCCAGACTAAAACCAATTTGGCTCTCTGCCACCTCCCACCACATATTCCCAAGGTCCTACCATCCTGTCCAGACTGATCTGCATGGTGTTGAGGCTGGCATCTTTCTCACTGTTCTGGCTTCCGAGGTGTTTCACTGTGTCGGTCAGTTCCAGGATTCTAGATAGCCCATGAAAAAAAACGAGACACGGTTCAGGAGACAGAAGCAGAGAGCGTGCTCGCCTCCGTCTACACATCAACACTATCATATTCTGCTCGTACAATCATGGGATTAGCAGTGATCTTTGAAGAGATCAAAAACAGCTTCACGTCCTCTGACTGAAGATGGTTCCTGTTACCATGCCAACAGCAGATTTACTGCATACATACAGCTCATCGAGTTTCGGAGCGATCAAACGACCTCAAACCCACTGTTCATGTTTCAGTTTATGACTTCTATTTCAGTTTGCCTCCAGCTCGGGGCAGCTAGTCTCAGACTGAGTGATTGTATCAGCGCTGAATGCTCCTCAAGCCAAATGCAGTTTACCGAAGGTGGGCCGGGACCACATTAAGGTGGTAGAATTTTTGGGTATGTTGCTTCTTGAAAATGAAGTCAACAAAAAAGTTGAAATGTCAAGAATAAACTTCAGATTTGGAGAATAAAGCTGAAAAAATAAATTAGAGGAGTTTGAGAATAAAGTTAACTCGTTCCAATTATCCCAACGTTAATCCCAACATCTCGACTTTGTTCTCGACATCCTGACGTTATTTATTGTCGACCTGACGTTGCTCTCCACACCTCGTATTTATTCCAACGTTTTATTTGACTTTGCTCTCGACGCCTGAACTTTATGGTTCCTGACACGCACACACAGATCTGGAGATGATGTACCTGGAGTTGAGTTTGACCTTCTCTGCGTCCCAGCGAGCCTGAAGCTGCATGGCCTCCTTCAGCTTGTCCTTCAGCTGCCTCTGCAGAGCGGACATCTCCACACCCCCACAGCTCCCTCGTGTCACTCTGGCCTCTAAGTTCACGCAGGCAGCGTGAAGCTGCCGGCCAGCAGCGACGCACTCGCCACGCATGTCGGACAGAGTTCTGTCGAAAAGAGTTATGTGCAACAAGGACTGCAGAATGTGTTGTGACATTTGAAATAATAACAGTAGATGCTGATTTCATTCAGTTGCAGGCCATTATTGTAATTAAAAAGCAACAAGAATTGTATTAGAAGATGATGGATGTCTGTCATGATTAGGCTCTGAGATCAGAGCTCTCTGAAGTGCCTTAAATTTAAGTTACAGCTCAGCTTCTGGCATGACAAAGCAAAGCACTCTTCAATACAGTGGTTCAGCACCATGGAAGCCAAGTCTCCCTCAACACAACAGCTCAGGCTCTGTCCTGATGGATGATTTCAACAGTGAGCACAGACGCCTTAAGCAGTACGTCCCCCCAGTGAGAAACAATAAGCACGGGCCAGCGACCCCGTTGACCTGCCCCACTCTGATGTGTGGCTGAGAGGCGGATTGTCGTCACAGTTGCGAGACTCGCTGGAGGAAGCGGGGCTTTTGTGGAATTCCGACTTGCCGGAGGGAATCTGGCAGCGCGCCACACTCACCTGTCAGTGAAAGTCCTTAGCTGGGTGAAAGTGCTCCGCAGGGAGGCGGCCTGGCGCCACAGCGCTCTGACACGAGCCTGTTCCCGACTCAACAGGGAGGCGCACGTCTGCGGAGACAAGCAGGCGACTGGGCTAGAACCTGGAGGCTAGGTAGTACGGGCTGCTTACAGCAAGCTCTCATTTTATTGTGATCCCAAACAGATGCAATAATAGAACTCCTGCACTCACACTGGCGCGCACACAAATAATCGGATTTCCCTGAATCAACAGATGTAGCCCATTTACAGCACGGACGCCAGATTGTTTGCACAAAACTTTCCTCCCCCTCAGCAGTTGGAATGTTTTCACAGGAAACAACAACTCAAAAATCATAGCAGTGAAATGAACAGGGAATGAGAATGAATTGACAAAACTGGCTATGAATGGAATTCCGACCCCATGTGAACTCAACGGGAGTTTAATTGCACAATGTCTTTACAGAAAGGCAACAGGGTTCATCCCTCTCTGCCTCCAGCGCTTCATTCCTGCGGTTTTTCTCACCTCTTGCTCTCTCCGCAGATGAGTATCACACAACTCGGCGTCTTCCCGGGCCTTCCACAAGCTCTCGGTCAGCCCCTTGTTGACAGTGCCCACCTGGTCCAGCTGTTCCCGCAGCATGGAGTTCACTTGGCTGAGGCCGGCACACCTGCAAACGACACATCTTATGACACAATGACAAACGGCTATGTTGACAGCCTCCTATAAAGCCTGTCACAGCAGCCAGACTTCCTGCAGCCAGCACGTCACTCATGCATACATTTCCTTTAGATTCACACTTACAGGACGAACACGTGCGACAGTTTTACAATATCTGTGTCGACTTGGATTTAATATCAACCAGATCTGCCCGTAGAGTCATTTACCAAATGTTTACATCATTCTCACACTCAACACACACCCTGTTACAGTAAAGCACGCCACATTGTTTTGCTCGGTTATCTGTCTGAGAGGCAGCCAAGCCCACGTTTGCATGTGCTGGATGATATCGAGTTTAAAGGGAACTGAGATGTGTGGAAAGAAGGATTCAATAATGAGGAGCTGTAAGTGGTAGCTGAGGGACTTATCTCTGCACTACGCTTATATTACAAAAGTCTAATGTGGACAGAGCTTGGTAGCTCTGCAGTGACTGATATATTTAGGCAATAAAAATGATTGATTGCTGGCAAACTTTCCACCATGGGTATTTCAAATAAAGCTCCATAATTGTATAAATCACTGGGCATTAAAATCTGGCCTCAGCTCCAGAGGTTGGCCCGTGCTTAATGTGGAGCATTATTAAAATGTTCTGGAGAACAGAGTCAACACAGTCCCACTAATTTTCTCTGACAAATTGGATGCCGAGGTCATGTGCGAAGGGTAGGTTCCAGCCTCTCCCTGCAGCACGGTGAAAGGAAGAAGTGCAGGGAAGCTCGAGCGACTGCTGGGAATATCTCTGATCCAAACACTTCTCAGAAATATTTCAGCTTGATTCCTGCTTCTCAGCAAGAAACAGAAAGAAAACAGAAGCAACTCGCTGCATCCCCCCCCCCATGCAGGTTTTCTGATTTATGGATTCTAACTTTGTGCACTCTGTCCAATTATATGTATCAATTATGAGTAGAAGACACATTTTTGTATTGTCTGGGTAACTTGGCTACCTCCTCTTCATTGTGCCCATCACTCACCTCTTTTTTTCCTCTTCCAGTTGAGCTGACTTACTCTGGATCGCTACGTTGAGATCCTGCTCAGCCCGCTGCAGATACTCGACTTTGTCCAGGTGAGCCTGGAGCTGAACACACACACACAAAACCACTGCTGGCATCCTGATAACACTGCAGCATGAGGCAGCGGCAGCTTAGCAGTTATCCAATATACACAAAGCACCATAATTACAGTGCACTAATTCAAAATCTCTGCACAGGCTTTGCAGCCAATAATAACATTCTGATGCATTTAAATAAAAGTGAGACATAGAAAGTTTACCTGTGTGACTAAAGTAGCTTTCCATTTGATATGTAGTGCAATAAATTTAGTGTTAATTTTATTTTTTTAACAGAAGGGCTGAAAAGTAAGGCTAACAGCTGCAGTTCCTCTAATGGCCACTTGGGGCTGGCACCAAAACTGAGCCAATCCCCATAGACTCCAGTGATAAAATGTCTAATGTTAGAGCATTAAAAAGCATATTTACAGCAGGGTACACTTTGATTGACAGGTGTGCTGACACCTGTCACCCTCTCCCGGGCCTCACCTCCGCTAACTGGAGTCAGTGAACTCGACCTCGCCGCCGTGTTTGTGCTGTAACTGAATTCTCCGACAAATACTAAGGCTTACTGTGAGGTTCAACAAGTTTGTGCTTCACTTTTTGTGAATGAAATGTTTTATTCGTGCGTTACTTTAGAAGACATGCACACCTGCGCACCTTTACAATTCATGGATGCAGCTTGTTATCAAACGCTAGTGTTAGCTAATGACGTAGCGCTCAGCCCTCTCTTCAAAACGCGGTCACATGGGAGCAACCACAACGCTAACGCTGAAGCTTCAGTGGGCGACCTCACGCTGGCTGCGTCCATGTTTGATGGCTCCACAGAGCAGGGCAGCATTACATGTGCAAAAATGACCTTTGCCCATGATGGTTAGTAAATGTTGGAAAACTGAGTCTACTGCTGATTAATTAATGAACTAGTTATTATGTTATTATCCATATCAGCCTGCATTGTGCAGCATTACCTTCTCTGTCAGGGAAGATCATTTTGAAAGCCTAATTCTTAAAAAATGAAAATAAAGGGTTTCTTTAAACATCATCAGATTAACGGTCAGTTGGGTGTAAGGAGGAGATGAGCCTCTAGACGAGGAAAAAGAAGCAGTTCTGATTCTAACGCTGTCGTGTGAACGCACCAACAATCTCATCTTCTCAGACTCGGACGTCTTCTTCAGAATCTGCTCTTCGAGCTCCCCGCACCTCTTCTTGTACTGAATAACCTGGCACAAAACAAATGTCAGATGCACAGTACGTTTTACACGTAGAGATGTCTGAAGTGTGAGATCCATTTCCAGCTACCTTGGTCTGCAGCTTCTGAACAAGCTGGACCTGCCTCTGCTGGGCTTCCTGGTAGCTCAGCAGTTTCTGCCTGTAGGCCCGCTCCTTGTTCTGCGGCTGCGTGGCTTCTGTTGGCTCACTGTGCTGCTCTGAGTCCACGGCTGCCTGCAGCGTCAGTATCCGATCGAGCTGGAGTAGAGCGGCAAACAAAGGCAACAAATGAGCCTTAGAAGGATGAACGTGATTATAAAGATCACACGTGCACCTTGCACTCATTTACCAGTTCATTAGAATCACCTCTGAGACATTTCTGAAGTCTTTCTGCTTTGTTTGCAGAGTATCAGCTGTACTCACTGTAAAATCACCCCACTATTCATACAGATTGGATGTATTGCAGAGTGCAACAGCTGCGCTAAAGGATTTGCATTTATTTCATAGACTGTTACCATCCCTATTTACCGCAGACAAAGACGTTCAGGTATCTCAGGATCTTGTTGATGAGTGGGGAAAGAGTGGAGTGGGAGGTGGCCTGCAGTAATGCCCGATGTGGTGAAGGGTGAGAAGGTGTAGCGTTTGATCTACAGTCCTGCCCTCACCTATGAACATGAGCTGTGAGTAATGAGAACCGCAGAAATGAGATTCCTGCAGGAAGCTAAGCCTTGGACACGTTCATTGGTCCAGCATATCATAAGAGGCAATGTGAGGTGTTTGAGGCATGGGAGGAGACCCTGAACCAGACCCTGGAGAGATTCTGTCTCTTGGCTGCTTCGGGAATGGCTCAGCAGGTATCTGAGGGGAGGGAGGTCGTCTCTGGTGAGACTGCTGCCCCTCGAGACCTGGACCCAGAACCAGAAAATGGATGAATGAATGTGTATCTCCTATATCTCCATTCACAGAATGAAGCTTCTGCTACACCCACTAAGGGAGACGTCTCTTCACTGACTGCCTTCACTCGAGGGCTGTGGGGCTTTCCCACGCTGTCAAACCCGTCTCTTTCCTTGTCGTTCTGTTCCGATCATTTTCCCGTGCGCCGTGTTTGAGCCAATCGGGCTCCGTTCGCTGCGCCTCCCTCCACCTCCTCCCCATCTCTACTCCATCCTGTCCGCTCGGAGAGCCTTATCTAAGTCTCCGTCTGCTTCATCTTTACCACCACCATGTAGGCTCTGGGGGTTCTGTCCTGCTTGGGACTGAGCTGTGCTCTGTTGCTTTAGAGTTTTGGAGTATTACTGCTTTCAGTGCTTTCAAAGTATTCGTGCTGTGTAATATCTAAGTTTGTTTGTGTACTGCTGTTTATTCTTACGCATGTAAAAAACAGAGATACAGATGTCCTGGTCTGTCTCATTTTCTCTCCCCTATCTGAAATCCAAATGTCCTGTAACCTCTCAACCCCACACAACCTAAACTCCCTCTGCACCACCCACTCTCTGTGCTGGTGCCAGACACCCTGTCCTCACTAATGCAAACCACATGGCCCCAGAGCACTACAACACGCTGCGTGCCTCCAGCTGCCCTTGCCGACTTCTCATTTAAAAAGAGATGAAGAGAGTGAGAGCGAGCAAGCGAACCCCCTCCTCTGCAATGCACTCCAAACCACCATCCAAGCCCTTCAAATCAACCCTGCGACCCTCTCCCTCCCTCCTCCCTTCTGTACCTCATCTCTTCTCTGGGTGCTTAATCTCTCCACCAGGCTCCAAGAGAGCCAAGACAATAGTCTCACTGTTCAACAGTGGACCCGGCCACTTTGCCACCATTATTAACACATTTTCAAATGCCCTTTTCAGAAATTTATACTACAAACTACACTTGCAGCCATCACGCACTTGGCTCTGTGCTTTCGGTGTTTTTCTCCGAGGACCCGGAGAGCACAAAAACTTCTTTTACTGCCCGTTGTTGAGGTGACAGCTTTAGGGACTGAGAAGGGAGGAACAACATGGGCGGAGTGTTTGAAACGCACAGCACTGCAGCAGCTGTGTTTAAAGGGACTCCTGGAAACAGCTGTGTGTGGAGCATTGGTGATTATGCATCTTTTCAACTATTTTGGCACAACTAAAGCAATAACTTACTAACAAGCATGCACTTTATAAATACACCTTGAATACAAAGCCACAGCACACAGTGTTTACTGTAGGACACGAGTGCATTATATATATATATCATCCATTGTTTCAAAAATGCATGGTGCATTGTGCATAAGGATCCTTGTATAATTTGAGCCTGCCTTTGTTTTTAGTTTGGAGCAGCTGTGTGCACTAACATGTAGAGATTTGCATCAATGCCCCAACAACCAATGTTGGTGAGTAATACCTGAGAAATTAAGCCAACTTGGAATAGCCCAAAACTGCAGTGGCTCCAAAAGTGAGTCAGTCCTCGTGGACTCCCATGTTAGAATGTGCAGCTTCACAGCAGAACGTTTACAGCCTGTTACAACAAACAGTTTTAGTCCAGCTGATTTTCTTCTTCTTTCATGACAACGATAATGATCAGATCAAAAAATGATGCTCCAGATACCCAACCAACCAAACTCTTTGCCTCTTCGACCTCTTCAGTGAGCACTCCCCTTTAAAGTCACCTCTTTGATCGACAGGTGTGCCAACACAGGTAGCTATAGCCAACTATTGGTCATGTTCAGCCTGTCCCAGAAGTTTGTGGTTCTGTTTTCATTGTCGTCACCCTGCCAGGCCGGCCGGCGGGCGAGCGGTCCATTTTCAGCTTTGGGAACGCGATAACTTGAAATCAATGCGACCCGAGATATTCAAATTCACACGATGGATGCCTCTGATAAAAATCTAGAACAAGTTTGAATCTCATCGACCTTGACCTCAAGGCCGAAGGTCAAGTCTTCTGAAAATCTTGTGACGGTGATAAGTCGATAATGAGGTCACCCAGGACTTTCAAATTGATAGCATATCTGTATCAACTTAGTTCTTCCCATAACGACAGTATTCTCAGTGGTTTATATTTATTATAATTTTAGCGTTTCTTATTCCTGCTGTCCAACAGCATTTTTTATTATCCTGTGACTTAGCCTTCTCATCTAAACGTGCTCATTTCTGGCTCCGCCATGACACAGTGGCCAAAATGCTAACACCGTGCCTTCAAAATGACCAGTTCAAAGGCCGTGGGGTGACTGCATCCATCTCTCATACAGACTGATTAGAAACCTCTGTTAGATTCAGTGATGCAAAGATGGAGACCGACGGTCCCGCCCCACCAAGGAGCCGGGTGAGACGAGCGGGTCGTGTTGCTCACATGTGAACAGTTTAACAGTGTTCAGCAGCTCCTCATTACTGCAGTAAAGGTGTAGGAGCTGCACTTATTGCTTTCCTTGGATCACTGTGTCTGAAACGGGAATTAGCGTAGCATTAGAGCATTAGTTCGAGTTGCTGGATGAGTTTGAAATGCTGATCATGTCTGAACCCTGGATTAAACGGGACTGAGGATTTACACACACCTAAAGCTGCAGTATACAAACTGTCAGGACACAGCCTCTAATCTGGAGCACAGTTACAGCTTTTATCACTGGCCTTTATGGGCTTTCCAAAATTAAAATATATGAGCAATAAAAGCAGATTTGCAGGGATATGCCACGTCCCTTGGAGCTGGAAGCTCAGGAAATACGGATTTTTCTCTATTTAGTCAAACTGTCTTGTACGTATAAAGCACTAGGAATTCATTTCCATCAGCATCTGTCCCTGTTTAGGCGGCACCATCCCTGCATTGCTTCACACTCAATGACCAGGTGTCCCTGGCAGCTCCTAAAGGTCCCTGCCCTGCCCTGATGGGGAGGCTTGTTTGTGCTTTTTTCATACATGGCTGCAGCATGTGGGCTTCCTGCCAGCGCCTCGCCCCTACTCCACAAAATACAGAGATGACGCTTTTTTATGGTTTCTCCCCAGTCAGCTGTAAAGCAGGAGGCCGGGGGCTGCTCCGGATTAACCGTGCTCCATGCAGGAAGCTCCCAGGAGGGTGCCATAACAGCCTGGTGTGGAGACCCCCACCATAGCTAAACTCTCCCACACCACCATCCATTGCTTTGCTCTGCTTGCATCATTAACTCTCATCACCCACAACTCCAAGTGAGCTTGAACTCATTGTCCTTCACAACACGCCCATATGGTGGTGACTGCAACGCCAAAGAGAGAAGCAAGTAATCCCGGTCCTCCCTCTGCACTGACTCGGGGGCTTACTGGGCTTACTGTGGGCCCAGAAGTGTGCTCGCTTAACACCCGTGCTATTTATGATCTGCTTCGGAGCACAATCGCTCTCGATCAGCTTTCATGATTCCCTAAAGTGAGCTGAGCCCGATTCCGCCACAGCTCAGCTCAGCTCTTTGAGGTCATCTACTGCCGCTCTGCAATAACGCTGAAAATGCACTTCATACAAAAACAGCCTTTATGTCACTGCACGCTTTATGCCTCCACACGGTCGCTATGAGTATCTGTTTCTGGAGCCTTGCTTATGGCTCCGAAGTGCAAGACTTTTCAGGCCCTTAAATGTGCTTTGAATTAGAGTTTTTATACTCCTTGATATTTATGATTTCTGCCACTCCTTGTATTGTCTCTTTTGATAAATATTTCAGACAACATCAAGGGATAATCCTGCTTTGATTCGTCTGCCAACAAGCAACAAGAGAATCATTTTCAAGGCCTTTATGAAGTCTTTGGTGTTTAGGCCAAGACTCGCTGCCTTGCTCATGTGGTATAAGATCAAAATCCCTTCACTTACCAAGTTAGGATTACGACATCTTCTCGCTGACCTAATGCCGTTACATTTTCAATATCTGATAACTACCCATCTGATCATTCTGGCTTTTCTCACGTATCTTGGGAAGTATTCGCTCTCCTTTCCTGCTGTGAATCAATACCTGTTTTTCAATAAAGCGATGCATTTCCAGGCTTGTCCAGAAGCGATTTCACAACCTCACTCTCGTTTTCTTCCTATCTGTGGTTCACCCAGGGAGACATCTGGCCGTGAGCGCGCACTCCAGCCAGCATGTGAAGGGTTACAGCTGCAAGCGTTTTCTCTGGCTTGGCCTGGACCCAGAGGCTTAATAAAGGGAATTAATGGAGTGCACTATCTGTCAGATTCCTAAACACAGCTGGAGCGGATGTCCATCGCCCCCAAGCTGCCCAAAAACTTACTGTCCTACTTGAACAGCTTACCCGCTCCTCCCTCCCTCCCCTCACATTACCCCCTGAGTGCTGACTCCGTGAAAGAGCCCCAGCTGATTGTGAAAGCTGTTTATGTATCATCACTGACAGTAATTACACAATGTGGGATAACAAACAAGGAGAATGGAAGGAAAAGAGGAGGGACTGCTGAGAGCGTGTTACCATACAGCGAACTCTGGGTCATGGGGACAGCTGCCGTGACGGCCTGCAAGGGATACAAGTGATCTGTGTAAAAATGGCAAAGTAATAATACAAACTTGGTGCTCACAAACACGCGGCTGGCCTTGCGTTGCTTCACACACACACACGTCCCCTGCAAGGACAATGCAATTCAAAACCTACACATGCACACACAAACGTAATCAGTGCAAGACTTCCATCTGATTAGAGATCTCTGACATGTGAAAAGGAGCTGAATGTCTGACTTTAAAGTTAGGTAACATGAGGAGCAGAATGTGACAGGCTGCATGGTTTAATGGAATACTTTCATCAAAAATCCAGTATTTAGGAGGGCTTTTCAGCCTTTTTCTCTCTCTGGGGATGCTAATTAATTTTTACAATTTTTTGACTTTTTGGCTGCGCTCCATTCAGTCTGCAGCATAAATGAACGGGTTTGTGCCAGCAGGAAAAACAAACTCCCAACAGAAGGGGGTAAAAGAAAAAGAAGAGTAACACAATCCTTAAAAACAGACTTTATCTGTTTGACGGGGTTCTTATGGACAGACCCGGGAGATTCTAAATTCCTGAGGGCACTGGCAAATGGCAGCTGGTGTCAGGAATCATTCAGCGTGAGTTATCTTTATCCAGCTGACTGCCACTCTGCAGCGCTGTGCAGGCAGCGCTCAGGCAGTACCGTATGGATGTCCATGTGTGAGAAAATGCACACTGGCAGAGCTCCAAAAGCAACACAGGAGGTTCAGAATTCACCCCAACATGTTCTCCGACCTCCCGAGGCCATCGAACGCACAATCCAGGTCAAGGTTTATCCTGGTTCAGGTGCAATTTTCTGGGGTCGCCAGGGCCCACGAGTGACCTATGGGAGAGCAGGAGTCCAGGTGTGACCTCACCAACACTGTGTTATTAGTCTTCTGTCAGCTCAGAGGAAATGTATGTTTTTGCATTGTCACACACTTTATGTTTGGTGACTTTGGCCAGAGACGTTATGAGAGACTCAAAGAAGCCTGAGCAGAAATCAGGAGGAACAGTGAAGATGTCTCAGCAGGCACTGCTGCTCGCTATGGTGCTAAAGCTATCGGTGAGTGAGACGCTGAGTCACTGGGTAAAGTTGGAGTGTTGTGTAACAGAAGCAGAACCGGAGCTGGAAAAAAGCTTTTAAAACTTTTTGGGGGAAATTCAACAAACGCTTTAGCAGTTTTTATAAGGCTTGAATGGTGATTCCCATTAATATGGGTGTCAGTATGCAAAATGCTGAAGTAACTGCCTGGAGGCATGAAGATGGCTGCTGAGTGCTTTTATAAGCACTCTGTGACACTTCAGTTTATATGATCAACTTCTTTCTAAGGGAGAAGAACAGTTGGATAACTTTGACCGTGGTGCTGAGGAGGAGGGTCTGCCCACTGGTTGAACCTCTGATTCAGGAGGAACTTGCAGTTTTTTGACCACCTCGGGGTGCCTGTGGGCAGTGCTCCAGGTGTATCAGGCCCACTGCTATCGGCCACTTGGTCCTTGTACAGCTGCAGCTTGGTTTGCATTGCCGGCAACAACCCAGAGTCGTTCCCAGAGGGCGACGGACTCCACCGGTGCTGCCCTTTGTCACTGATTCTGTTGATAACTATTATGGACAGAAATTGTAGGTGCAGCCAAGGAGCGAAGGGCAGTCAGATTTGGTGGATTCAGGATCATGTCCTTTCTTTCATGGATGATGTGGCTTCATCAAGCGATGATCTCAGCGGTTTGAGGCCAGGTGTGAAGTGGCTGGGATGAGGGTTAGCACCTCTGAGGCCCACAGTAGATGGGAATGAGCTCCTAGTCAAGTGCAGAAGATCAGGGGTCATGGGTTTCATAGTGAGGGAGAGGAGAGGATCACCTTGAGCGTCAGGGTGAAGCTGGCGTTTTACTGGTCGAGCTACGCTCCTACCACTGAAGGCCATGATGTGGCTCTCAAATACTTCCTCCAAAGGGTGTCTGGGCTCAGAGAGAGGATAAGGAGTTCAGTCACTCAGGAGGGGCTCGGAGCCACTGCTCCTCACATCTGATTAGGACGCCTCCTGCACGCCTGCCAGGTGAGGTGTTTTAGGTGTGCAAGGAAGGAAGATTAGGTCGGGAGGAAGACTCTGGGTCAGAGTGAGGACACACTGGAGAGATCAAGTCTATCAGCTGATCTGGGAATGCCCCCCCAACCCGCTAAATCTGCTGGAAAAATACTAAGCAACAGAAATATATACAGGAAGATTAAAATCCTTGGAGAAACACTTTGTGCACTGGTCTTTGCGCTGCCTATATTGTGTCACACTGCATCGACACAGAGCGGGCATACTCCAGCTGTGAGCCTGCAGCTGCAGGATGGCAGGGTGATAGCTGCGCTGCTCTGCATTGTGTGTGCTGCTGATCAAAAACTAGCTCTTGAAACACGATACTCCAACTGGGCCTATACATACATCTCACCAAAAACTGCAGGTTTGTGAACAATGTGCAAATTATCAGGAGAAAATTCAATCACAGTCTCAGTGTAATTTACAGAGGAAAGCAGGTTCAAGCTGAGGGCACCGCGGACAAATGCTGACCTAAAATGTTTCTCACAAGATCTCATGGAGCTGCTACACAAGCTCAAGGCTGGAAAATATCACTGATAATCAATGTTAACACTGAAAGCCAATAAACAATACCGAATTACTAACCAATCATATTTTTGACATGGCGATACTCTCTGGCTGCTTTGTGGGGCAAATGAGACACACTGACATGGGTTTCAAAATACACTGATTAATTCAATGGAGCTTACTGTGTGTGATATATTCAGTGATATGATCCTTTCAGCAGCAAACACTGACAGAGAAATCTGTGCGAACGAAAGACTCCTGGCTTCGATGTCGGCGTCAAAGTCAAGGAAGCGTATTTGGCTGTCGGGCAGTGATGAGCAAAGTGCATTAGCATCACATAGAATCAAAGCTGCCAAAAAATCAATCTGCCTTTGCATAGAGGAAATAGTATGAAGACGTGAGCTTTGAGTAGAATAAATGAGTCCTGACAGCAGTTTCATAATGAACCTCTTGACTTATGAGTCACCACCAAACACAACATTCAGGTTCAAATTGCTACTCTTTGGGTTTGAGCATCAAATATCTGCAAAGCCTGCTTTAGCTCTGTGTGTTCGGCGCCTTTTCACGCTTCTAAAAATATCAACAGAATAAGCGAGTCGAGCTGGTGGAGTTTTATTTATAGCCACAGCTTTTAAATAAAGAGCAGAGCAAGCAGCGGGACTTCATTAGGTTGAAGCAGCAGAATGAGGGCAGTGTGATCATAAATGGCGGCTTTGTGCGCTATGAAAAATTAGCTTTTTCTTCGATGGTCCTGAGGGAGGAGCCCGGTGACCTTCACAGTTTTCCCCCAAAACACGGAGGGGCAACCATGGGGGGCCACGGAGGGAGACACGCGTCCTCAGGAGCACAGGAGGTCCGAGTCTACCTGAACAGACCACAAGGAAACCCTTCATGAGCCCCCCTCCCCACTCTTATTTACACTTACAAACACACACACACACACATGCGCACACACACGCACACACGCGCACACACACACATACACACACACACACACGCGCGCACACACACACATGCGCACACACACGCACACACACACACGCACACACACACACACACGCACACAATGGATGCTTATACAGCACTTTCCTTGATATGTAAACTGTAATTCTACAGCTGCTCATTAAACTAGAATGTATGATATACATGCATGTGTAAAGCTGCATTCATTAGCATACTGCCCTTTCCAGCCCTTAGTTTTTACTACCATACATGAAGTACATGAAGTGTTTCAGTCTTCCTACACTGTTTGTTTGTTCAGCCCCCCCGAAGCCTTTCCCTACTGGAAAGAAACAGTGCTGCTCTGACGCTCACAGTAAACAGATCCATTTCAAACCTGCTTTCTGCAGTCAGTGCTCCAGTGTGGCCGACCTTCTTCTTGATAACATCTCCAGAACTGCAAAATGTATCATCTACAGTTCCTCTCCAGCTGCTGTAGGAGCTTCCTTTACATTTGGCATTATTATATGGCGGTTACACACTGTTGCAGATGTGCTGCTGTGTTTGGGATCATCATCCTGTTGATGACCCAGTTCGGGCCAAGCTTCAGCTGTGGGACAGATGGCCTCACATGTGACTCTAGGATACTTTGGTACACACAGGAGTTCATGGTTGACTCAGTGACTACAGGGTGCCCTGGTCCTGTGGCTGCAAAACAAGCCCAAATCCTCATGCTGTTATTATGCTGTGTTTGTGTGGCACTGTGCATTGTGGCCAGACACCCCCACACCTCACCTGTCCAGAGGACATTGTTCCAGAAGTCTCGTGGTTTGTTCAGATGAAAGGCTGCAAACCTAAGCTGTGTTAGCATTTTAGAGAGAAGAGGCTTTCTCCTGGCACCCCTCCGGATTTTTTAGTCTTTTTCTGACTATACTGTCATGAACTTTAGCCTTTAACATGCTAACTGAGGCCTGTGGAGTCTGAGATGGAGCCCCTGGCTTCTTTGAAGCTTCTCTGAGCATTGCATGGGCTGACCTTGGGCTGAATTTATAAACAAAAATAACCACTTTTGGCATAACTAATAAGGCTGAATGACAATGGCTACACAACATTATTATTAATGTGGAAAATACATTTTCTGTGTGTTACTGTTAAACATGACCCATCACCGACGGGGATATCCAGACGTGTCAGCAGCACTTACCTACAGTAGGTGTGACCTCTGCACCCCTTTTGCTCTGTTTTATAATTGCATTTGTTCTCTTTTCCCTTCCAGAGCAAGCATTGAGCTGGAATAGCATGAATGCTAAAAATATAGCTAATGAGCCACAGCTTGACCTTGACCTGAGGATGTGCCACTCCTACCCTGTCTGTGAGAGCGGACTGTTTGACCAGCGGCTGGTCCTTGTCCATCTGGCCTGGAGACAGCTGCTCCCTCGGGGCCCTGCTCTCTTCCAGCCCGCTGAACTCTGAACCCTCACCTGAGAGTAGGAAACAGGCATGCAGAGGTGTCAGTGTTACCACATTGGATATGATAATTGAGGGCTGAACTACAAAGCAAGATTTGTGAGCTTTCTTTTAACCTGTCTAGACCACCACAGCACCTTTAGCTGCCAGAGGGCAGCTAAAGGTGCTGAGTGCTGAGTGTCGCCCACTTCAGTCAGAGGCATTCTCAGAAGAGCAGGTTGTAATACACCCCTCAGATATCAAGGAAGGCCAAAATGGAAAGCGTTCTTCAGTACCTGCCGGTTGCTCAGACAGGTTGCGGGTGATGATCTGACGAATGTGAGAGGAGACGGGCATAGGCGTGGCTCCGGATTCTTGCCTCTCACCTTGAAGCATCAGACTCCTCTCTCCTGAGCTGCCATCAGACTGAAGGAGAGACTCCTCCAGCTTCTACAGTCGCACCAAGATACATCACATTACAGGTTACACGACTACTCCTACAGCTCTTATTTGATAAAAAATTATTCATATTTTTATTTATTTTACTTTTACCATACTTTATTTAGATTGATGCATCATTGTGAACTTTCAATACTACGGAAATATATTTACTGAGAAAGAGTCTTCAACAGTTACTTCCTTTAAACCATCAACATGTCTAAAACAGCTAACTGATCATCTGCAGAGGAACGGTTTACTTGAAGAGTTTCAGTCAGGTTTCAGAATTGATCACAGCACAGAAACAGCATTAGTGAAGGTTACAAATGATCTTCTT
>JAVDPK010000663.1:689912-701302 GCA_034780415.1 Cichlasoma orientale
AGGCAGACATGGAGGTGGTGGTGTGATGGTCATTGATGGAACCATGAATTCTGCTCTACCAGAAGATCCTGAAGGAGGACGTCTCTCCACGAGTTCATGCTCTGAAGCTCAAGACACCGGCAGGTCCGCCTCAAATCTGCAAAGAAGAGTTGGGCCGAAGGTCCTCCACAGCGATGAGAACGAGTCAGTGCCAGTTATGACAGACGCTGGATTTAGGGGTCAGTTACTCTGTCACACGGGGCAGGCAGGAGAGCTTTGTCCCATTAATAAATGAAATCATCTTTTAAAAACTGCACTTTGTATTTACTCAGGTTATCTTTGTCTAATATTAAAATTAGTCTGATGTCTGAAACATGTAAAAAAAATTAAATCAGGCAAATACTTCTTCACAGTACTGTACAGAGTGATTAGTATCAGACTGCTGATAATAACTGAGTACTCACACTCACTCTGGTGTCGTGGATAAAGAACAAAGAAAAGGTGTTTACTGCTTTCTGCCTCTCATTAAATCAGGCCCCGTCACACCTGCTGTGATGCGACACATTTCCTGAAGTGCTGCAGGTTTTCCTGCATCACATGTAACCGCAGCGTGACGGTCGTCGTCGTGCTTTTCCTGGTGTGACTCTTTATGGAGCGACTTCATTGTTTGGCTCCAGCAGCACAGAAACAGATGAAAAGAACCTTGTTTTTGTTCTTCTCGCCATTATCTCGGCTCTGTGATTGGTTCCGATCGTCGGGCTTTAAAGTTTATGCACAGCATGAGAACTTTAATAGAAATGGAGCGTTGGCAGACTTAGTGATTCACTTTTGGAGTTGATCTGGATCCGGGAATTTTTGCAAGGATTTTTTAATATTGCATCATGAGGCAAAATTGTATTTTCTGCATCATATTTTCACAAACACACATCAACATGCACATTTTTGTGTGCACTACACTTTACACACATGTACACTGAGCCACTTCAATATCATCTGACTGCTGTGCTTGTTATTCTATTTAGCTTTATTGGATGTTGTCTGCACGGAGCCTCTCACAGGCCAACATGCTCGGCCGGGCTGGTGATTCTGACCACAGGTGTGAATGCGGCCGCTGGGACAGGATCCAGTCCCTGTTTATCCCTGAGCTGGGGAAGCACTTAAGAAAATCAATGCATGTCACTTTATTGTATTATATTCAGCTCTTTATGCAGCATTTTTGAATCATTTACATTTTCCGGCTACTGAATTTTATTTATTGATCTCCTTTATTTTGAGCAGTTTGGAGACTAATGAGCTATTTTGCTTTGTTGTATTTTACTGAGCGATTCTACTCAGGTCCATTTAGGTTAGGTAAGCCCTGCTTGCCGTGCTTGTCCTGACAGAACAGCACTGGATAGCTCTGTGAAGGCACCAGGTATCATCAGGAGTTATCTCTGCTCTGCAGTCTTTAATCTTAGCTAGAGAGGACACCATTTCACACTATGTAGACAAAGGCAGGGGGCACCTACACCAGAGTCCCCCCTGCAGGAGTTTTCCTGCTGATGTTAATGCCAGAGGAGGTTTGGAGCTTTGCAGTCAGCAGAAAGTCGCTGACTTTTACCCACTTTGTGCCTCAGCACTCAGTAACCTCTCTAACTTCACGTGATCTGAGCTGCTGCGGCTCCTGAACGCTTCCGCTTTGCACTGATCGCCCTTACAGCTGATGGTGGAATATCCAGGAGGGAAGAGATTCCATGAACTGACTTATTGTAACAGTGACATCCTATTCCAGGACCACGCTTGGATTCAGTGAGCGCTTTAGAACAGCCCATTCCTTCCCAAACGTTTGCATGGCTGAATTCAAAGATTAATAACATTAATATAAGCTGCTTAACACAATTAAGAGGTAAATATGTAAGGTAAAGGTACTGCAGCAGGTCTGGGACCACTGAAAAGAATTAAAAAAGTAGATTTAGGCAACATTTCAATACGGCAGCAGGTTCTGTGTCAGTTTTATTAGATTAAATGTTTTGACAGGTTATCAGGCTGCTAGGTTTTTAATTAGAATAAAAGGGAGTTTCTGATTATGATGTACGAAGTCTAGATGAACACATTAAGCATTTTATAGGCTGAAGACATGAACCAAACAAAAGGAGGAAATAAGCACGTCTGAATAGGTGGCAGCGTTTCACACTGCTCTGGGACTGGGCTGTCGGACGTATGGAAACGTTTAGGTCCCCTTTAATGAAGCTGCATTGTCCTAATGCGCTCCATACAGAATGCATATCAAATTCGGCTCTCAGAGGACATTATTAGTAGCCGAAACATCAAAGGCAGGCCTAATATGCTGCTGCATGCTGTTGTGCTTTACGTCCACGAGGTGGTCCGTGCCATTTCCTCTCACACGGCACTTTGATGTCGAGCAACACGAAATATGCTGCGACACCGCTCCGGCGGGGGAACAGGCTTCCCAGAAGTTGCGCAATCCATAAATAGATAAACAACACGCGGGCTGGGATGTGGGAAAGGGGAGCCCGATTCCTTTGTGACCCTTTTCGTAACAGTTCAATGACCTAAAAACTACGAGCAACCGCGCGTGTGTGTGTTTAATTAGCCGCAGTGGCCAGAGAGCATTTGGTTTTCATCAGCACCCCCATCACTGCTGCCACGCAGATACAGATAGCCTAACCCTGCTTTTGGCCTGCATCTGCACTCCTCTCTGTCAAAGACCACAGCGGCTCTGATCACTGCAGATTAGAAGCCAGGGAGTTAAGAAACAGCTACTCAGTGCTGTCTCACTGTCAGACACGCAGCCCCAGTAATCTGCAGTCCCCGTGGGTCCAACCACGGGAGAGTTCGAGTATTCAGAAACGCAGCTTGTGTTTAAGAAACATGTCTTGTAATTCTGCACTCTGGAATCAATCATTAGAACAACCTGCTTCCACGTGAAATATTCACGTTCACGGTGATAAATTGCAACGGGGAATGTATACAGCGGCTGCACATTATACACAGAGCATTATAGTGTAAATACATGTCCACTCACATGGCAGTGTACTCTCAGGTTTCCTCCATGGAGCTACATGCCTGTGAGACCACGAGCTGACAGACGTGCTGTTTGTAGGAACATCGATAGCATGTTTTTGTATCTGCTGCAGCTACAAAATTAATGACTCAAAGTATTTGTCTGCTCAGAGCTGAAATATTGTAACAACTTTCGGGCATGTTTGGAAACTGAAAAAAAACACATCCAATTTGCAAAAATCAACAATGACAAAATAAAGTAAGGTCACGAGGCGGGAGCGTTAGTCATGCCTAACCGTAACAGGCTCTAAGTGATCAGAAAATGGGTCAAGTGCTGCCAAAACATCTGCCAGCTCGGGCCTCTCAAACAGAACATACAAAACTTTCCATTCATTTCACAAAAGTAATTACTCAGCCTGTCCGCTCGCTCGCTCGCTGCAGCTCACAGGAGAACGAGGCAGCAGCAAAACAAGAAGGAGAGTTTCAGTTCTGACGAGGAACAATTCTCATTAATGAGCACCATCGCGTAAATGTGCCAAATTTAACTGCGGAGGCTTTTCACCTGCAGTCCCTGGCGCACAGGTGATACAGCATATAACATTAAAGACCGCTCATACAAGCAGAACCAAAGCACACGAGCACAGTAACACAAACTGCTGGACGATCACACCAACCTTGACCTTGAACGGTTCTCCCGGAGCGCACTCCGCGGTCTGACTGACGCCGACTTGTGCAGCACGGTATCGGGGCGTGCTGGGGATGTGACACTATCTTGAGATCACCGTCCACTTGTTTGACACCATCATCAGCGTCTCTTAACAGTGGCCAAGAGCCGCCAGGTAATAAACAATAAACTGATCGGAGAGTGCTGTTAATAATTCAGGGACAGGATAGGATGGCCGGTAATGTCACCAATGCATTGACAAACCAGCGGTCGTGCTGTTACACGCAGGGAGGTATCAGCGGAAGACTTGTCAAAGCACCTGGAAAAGAGACGCGTGTGGGTAATCAGGTGATTTTCTTTTTCCACCTGGGACTATTGAATGGAAGAGCTCATTCACCAATCCAAAAAGCTCCCACCTGACCCCCTCAGACTCAGCCGACTTCTCTCTGTGCAAGATCTGCAGTATAATTGGACGGATCCTGTGTGAACACAGGCACGACTCTCTGAAAATCACTTTGACAAACAAGGAATCGCAGCTGGAAGATGAGCCTGGCATCAAAATGTACGCAAAAATGAGACCTTTAACTTGTTTTGCTACAAAAGTTTACCCAAAATGCTTTTTTTTTTTCCTCCGGTGATTTTTCAGAAAACAGATCAAACATCCAGGGTACCAATGTTTCTGTTCCTCTACTTTCACATTCACTTGCTGCATTTTACTGAAACTATGATATATCCCATGATACACTGGTTATAAAAAAAAACCATGATGAAGCATTTCTGTGTGGAGCATGTTCTCCTCGTGTCTGCGTGGGTTTTCTCTGGGTACTCCGGTTTCCTCCCACAGTCCAAAGACATTACTGGGGTTAGGTTAACTGGTGATTCTAAATCGCCCATAGGTGTGAATGGTTGTCTGTCTCTCTGTGTTAGCCCTGTGACAGACTGGTGACCTGTCCAGGGTGTACGCCTCCTCTAACCCTATGACAGCTGGGATAGGCTACAACACCCCCCCCCCCCACCCCCCAACCCTGAAGTTGATAAGCAGAAGAAACTGGACAGACGGATGGTTGGACAGATGGATGAACCAATGGACGGATGGGCAGATGGATGGATGGACAGACGAAAGGATGGATGGATGGACGGACGAATGGATGGATGGATGGACAGATGGATGGACCGACGGATGGACAGATGGTTGGACGGATGGATGGACGGATGAACTGATGGATGGACAGATGGACAGATGGTTGGACGGATGGTTGGAAGGATGGATGGATGGATGGACGGACAGATGGTTGGACGGACGAACGGATGGATGGATGGATGGACGGATGGACGGACAGATGGTTGGATGGACAGATGGTTGAATGGATGGATGGATGGACGGGCGGATGGGTGGATGGACAGATGGTTGAATGGATGGATGGATGGACGGGCGGATGGGTGGATGGACCGGCGGATGGATGGACAGATGGATGAACGGATGGATGGACAGATAGTTGGATGGATGGATGGACAGATGGATGAACGGATGGATGGATGGACAGATAGTCTGACGGATGGATGGACAGATGGATGGACGGATGGATGGATGGACAAACGGATGGATGGACAGACGGATGAACGGATGGACGGACGGACGAACGGATGGATGGACAGATGGATGAACGGATGGACGGACGGACGAACGGATGGATGGATGAACGAATGGATGGACAGACGGATGGATGGATGGACAGATGGATGGACGGATGGATGCTCTAAATGGTCCATAGACCCAAAACTAGCCAGCAAAATGCCCTACATAGCATTAGAGAGTGACCCTATGACTTATGTGTCAAGAATTCAGATGTTTCCATTCATTTATCACCTAACCATGACCCTAAAGGTGCTGATATGGTTTCCATACAAAATTGTATCTAAAATTGTGACAAAAATGTAACAACTGAAAAAGAGTTCAGGGCTCAAACCAACATTTGTTATTTTTTACAGTCCAAAATCAGATTTGTAATCACACATGTAATCATGTGTGATTAAATGGGGATATATGAGTGACACTCTACAGACTAAAGTATTGAGCCACATCACTTAATCTTTGAATTTAGGTGTTTTCAGCATCAAATCAATCATCTAGCCATGCAGTCTGTCTGCACAAACATTTGAGTCAATTATTCCAGAGAGCTCAATGAGCTCGAGCGTGGTACTGTGACAGGATGCTGCCACTGCAACCAGAAATTTCTTTCCTCCTAGAGATTCCACGATCAGCTGTAAGTGGGATTTAGGAACTACAGCAACTCAATTATGAAGTGTCAGACCACACAAGGTTAGAGAGCGGGTCACCGGCTGCTGAGACGCATTAACATCAGCATGAAAATGTGCACTGGGAGCTTCATGGCATGGATCAGCTCCCGTAGGTGTAATGTGGAGGTGGCCCAGTACTTTTGTCCATATGGTGCATGTTTTATGCAGCTGTAAATGTCTCTGCCCCATCTCCTTTGCAAATATCCACTGTAACTCTGTAAGTCAAAGGCTCCACAGCCCTGCTGTGAGAGAGGAGCGAGTTTTTATTCCTGGAAAGGTGACGAGCACAAAAAAACTCATTAGCTTCTCTTTAAAGTTATTACTGCGTGTGTTCTGTTTCTAAAAACAAAATGAAACAGAAATTGAGACGTGTGCCATAAAAACCACAAAGATGAATTCTCTAAGATTTCTAAAAATGACAAAAATCTCAAACACCTGATGCGTGTGCGTGTTTGATTGCAGAGATGCGGGACGATGGAAGAGTGGATGGCAGGGCTGAACGAGTCTGACCTCGCTGTGAGCGATCCAAACAAATCTGCCGCTCTCTCAGGTCAACGTCCCGCTACATTCAGGTCGCTTCTCGGAAATTAGATTATCCGACTGACACCTTAGAACCCACGGAGCCCATCATCTACATTACAAACGTGAAACAGCAGCAGAAATGTAATTAACCTGTGCAGCTGGTTTCAAACCATTACATATTCTGTGCTGCGAGATTTAAACCCAGCAGCTGTGTGGTCAGGTTCTCTGACCTCCTTCTTCACATTGAGCCTCTGCTACTGTGTCCAATTCATAAACTGCCAAGAAACGCGATACACTATTCTGCCTGCTGCCATCACTGCACAGCGTCCAGAGGTGACAACCATAGCACTTCCCAGCCTCTGGAAAAAACATGACTGACAGTCAAACGTGTGTTTGATGCCAATGACATCCTGCTCTCCGGCTCCACAGAGGGATAGAGTTGCCGGCTCCGGGCATCAGAATGGTGAAAACGCTGAAACTTAAGCTTGTGGATCTCATAACGGGCTCAGCGTTTTCACCCGCGGGCCCTCCACCTGAGCCACTGGAGAGAAGTAACCGATAGGCCCTTAGCTGGCGGTGGCTCAGGCTGTGTCGGACGCCACAGCAATCCTGCGCTAATTAGCTTCCCTTTGTTCACGGGAGGATTATTTCTTAAGGGGAGCTCGGCAGTCACGCCTCACTACTTCCCTATCATCATGCTCTTCATGTATGAGTGCTGCTCTTCTCTGCTGACTTATTCATGGATCCTATTGGCCGACAGCTTTGGTTACTCCACGCGTGTCTGTGTAGGTCGCTTTATAGGCAGCGAGTGAGGAGCGGTGGAGGGACAGAGCTGCGGAGGGCTGCAGGTGGCCAGCTGTGAGTGCTGACAGAGTGGTCTCCGTTCAGCCCGATTCTCTGTTTCCTATTTAACATCCACTCCACCAGCTCCAGTTTCAGCATCCCTATTATTATGGATCGTTTTAAAGAAAGAAGGACAGACGGAATCACAGCTAGAAGATGAGCCTGGTATCAAAACGTAGGTAAAAAGGAGACCTTTATACGCTAGAACCTGTTCTGAGCAGCCACCTGTCCCACACGGTGATGTCATCATTTTCCCAAAATGCACTTTCTGAAGTTTCCTCCAGTGAATTATCAGAAAGCAGACCCAAGGTACCGATGCTTTTTTCTGCTTCTCTGCATCACAGATATTAGATTAATGCAGTTCACTCAGACTATGATGATGATGCTCACAGCTGCTTATAGAAGAAAGATGAGAATTTCGGTTTTAGACTGTGATGCTTGGAGCGCAGCTCTAACAGAACCCTGAACCTTTCAGCCCACCCCTGTGACTCTGCATGAGCCGGTCAGGTGGGAGTTCTGATGCAGATTTTATATGGAATGACTCATATCAAAGTATTCTGAGCTGACTTTATTAATCCAATGCAGGTCAGTGCTTCCTGCAGTGACCTCTGACCTGAACAGGTAACACCAGCAAAAACAAGGTGTCAGCTGTAAAAAATTCATCAGTTACACCAAGGAGCGCCATGCTTTCCACACAGACGAGCTAGCCTGTGGAAAACAGAGAAATAAGAACCCCCACCCCCACCCCCCACACCGTGGTCTCCTGTAGTGCCCTAAAGCCTTCATCCTCCACTTTCTCAGACCTCGTGAACTGAGAGCAATGCAATCAGGCTGAGTGGAAGGGAACGGCTCAGGAGAATGATAGGCTTGACCTGAATGAAATACATGTTACAAATTAAGAAAATGATTCACTGAGCTTCCAAGATCTTCCAGATGTTTGACCGTACTCGCGCTTTGATTTTCATGCCAAGGCAAACAGCTGTGCAGCGACACAAAGAGAGGAAACAAACAAGGAAAACGTGCAAAATCAAATATACTGCAGGTGACAAACAGCTTACGTTTCTCTCCATGGCACGGAGATATCTGGCACATTCACACTGTCCGCTGTACTCCGCCAAGTCTGCTGCTGTGAACCCATCACTATCTGGATCTGAGGGGTTGGCTTGATGGGCCAGCAGGATCTTACAGCACTGAGAGAAACAGGACGAGTTTTATGAATACGGTTTGGTGCATTCAGGCAGAATAAGACACAAACAATAAGAAAAAAGGTCAGCTCTAACCTCCAGCTCTCCATTCTCTGCAGCATCATGAAGTGGGGTCCCTCCCCAGTAATCCTTCATGACCTTTGAACCCATGTGCAGTAGCTGCTCCAAGATGCAAGAGTGTCCCCTGCTGGCAGCAAAGTGCAGAGCAGTCGCTCCATCTCTGTCCTGGCAGGACAGGCTGACGTCAGTGCAGGTCACCTGCTCAGAGTTGGTTAAATAAGGATCAAAGGAAGCATCGAGTGTGAGAAACACCTTCATGAATTTGTGCTTCTTCACTGACCAGCCACACCGCCACAGCTTGGTGGCCCATGTGAGCAGCAGCATGCAGGCAGGTCATGCCATCACGGGCCCTCAGGTGCACGTCAGCCCCGCAGTCCTTCACAAGGTACTGGACGACATGCAGGTGACCCTCCTGGCAGGCCAGGTACAGCGGGGTAGCACCGGTAGCCGTCTGGTGGTTCACACACCTGGCTCCAGCACACATTAACAACGAGAGTGACGGAGGTTAGCCCACCAAGATCCGCCATTGTGTCAGCATGAGCAGACTTAAATACGAGTTATTGTAATACAGACACGCTTCAGGCGCTGCTGATGCCCCAGTCTCTATGAAAGATGAGCCACAGCCTCCTGATGTGTTTAACTGTCAGTGACTAAAACTCACTTCCTGCTTCTTTCTATTTTATTTTAGTTCACTTTGTCCAGTTTTTATTGGCAGGCACTAAACATGCAGATAATTCATATGGATTCATTCGAGCTGCCGCAGTTATTCAAACACTCGACTTAACGTTGTGTTGGGTTTTTGTGTGTTTGTGTGTTGGGTTTTTGTAAGGAGCAGATTTGAGTTTGTGACACTCAACTGTCACAAACAGCAACATAATAACCAACCAATAAATGACCAAATAAAAACAGCAGTTACTGAATGTGAGTAAAACATGTTAGAAATAGCGACGAGCACAATGCGAGGACACGTTCCACCCTGCACACCTGTGTGGAAATAACCCACCAGGGTAACACTGACAGCAAATGGAAAAGTGGATATCGCATTCTCAATATTTCTTCCACTTCTGTTCACGAACCAAAGATCAAAGCTTCTTGGTCCTCGGAGCTGCGTTTCCTCTGACGTGGATGCTGAGCGTGATCGACAGCACGCAGCCATGCATTATTCACAGGTCACTGATGGTTACTTGTGATGGTCTAAATCCTGCCATGCATCATGCAAATTACAGCCAAACTCTACTGTAACAGGAGGATAAGGCAGGAAGAGCCACATACATGGCGATCACTGCTGCTGTCTCAGGTTTAGGAGATGGAGAGGATCTAATTGGAGGGAGAAGTGAGGGCGAGTGCTCGTGCCAACATCTAACAGCTCATTTTCATTAAGAATTGCTGATGAGTTACCAAACTTATCTTCATTTCTCTCTTTTTTATCAGGACCTTTTCCAGCGTTCTCATGTGTAATTTCATTTTGTTGCAGCAGTTTACGAAGCAAAGTGTCAGCCTGGTGTGGGAATGACTTTTTCCTGTTTTGCTGTGCTTGACCTGATGACCTTCAGCATCTGTGTGACCTGAGTATTTCAAGAACAAGGGTTAAATTAAAGCAGCGGCTGCTGACATCACGAGTTTGGTCACTAAAAACAAACATGAAACGTGAACAGAGTGATTTTGAATGGACCCTTTAGGCCCTTTGTGGATGCTTCTGTGGGGACTGCAGACGGTCTCATGGTGGCGCTAGAGGAAAAGTCAGACCGCAGTCAGCAGGCGTCCTAATCTGGGGACCATCGAGACAAATGTGTGACCGACTGACCAGCAATCAGATTTGGATATTTTAGCTGTCTGTGTTTTATTAAGTACCTTTTATCCATTTTGTTGTTACTTTGTTTTCTTGTGACATATAATATTCTTAATATTATTATAATATTTTTAAGTGTTTGGAAGTGGCCCCTTGGTGGAAGTGGAGCAAAAATGCCTGAGCTGCATCCTTCCAGGTTATGGACCAAATCTTTGATCCAGGACGAGGACCGCAAGGAAAAACGAATTCATGCTTTACAAACGGAAGTGTTTGCCACACTGAGATTAGCTGCTCTTTAATAAACTGCACTGGAACTCCTGGTGGGTGACGCAATCCCAGCATTACTACCCAGGAGTAAAAGTGGACAGTAACCCTAACCCTTAATACATTTATTAGAGCACCCGTCAAAAACATAATATCAGATCAAAACTGTTTAAAACTAAAAACTATATTGTTATTTATGAGGCAAATAAACTGCATTCATGCTTTTATGCCCAGATTTGAGCCGGTACTCTGGACTTCTCATAGAAAATTAATCAAGTCAATGCAAGAAAATATCTGTAATTTGGCATCTTAATCAAAAAATGATGATGTCCTTCACCATTTTTTGGAAAACAGTAAATCTGAAACTTTATTGATAACGATAATAATTATACTTTAGCATTAAAAATAACATTTTGATTAAAGAGCTGTGCATACTGCTGAATTAACCACTGCAGAAACATAATATATATATATATATACATCTCAGGCTGTTCATCAGTTTTGCTTCTTTATGCTGAAAAAAGAGAAAAATCTGGATGCAAATGGGTTTTTTTGCAGAAATGATTTGCATGTCCCTTCAGTCTTTGTATTATTTATTGTTTGTTCACCTTTCTACATTTTTGAAGTGTTTTTTTTAACACTTTAAATTTTGCTTGTAATTTTGTTGAGCTGTTGTTTGTTCCGGTTTATTTTTATTTATTTTTTTATTTTACCTTTATTTAACCAGGAGAAGAACACATTGAGATTAAAATCTCTTTTTCAA
>JAVDPK010000663.1:746643-759643 GCA_034780415.1 Cichlasoma orientale
TCTGCTGGAGGTTTCTTCCTGTTAAAAGGGAGTTTTTCCTTCCCACTGTCACCAAGTGCTGCTCATAGGGGGTCATTGTGACTTTTGGGTGTTCTCTGTATTATTGTAGGGTCTTTACCTACAATGTAAAGCAGCTTGAGGCGACTGTTTGTTGTGATTTGGTGCTATATAAATAAATCTGAATTGAATTGACCTCATCAAATTGTATTTGATGCAATAAGGAGTTTTTGCTGACTTTGTCACAAAAGCATCACCGTGAACTGAAACTATTCCGAAGACAAAAGCCTCCTGATGTGATCTGAATATGCTCGTTAACTTGTGGCGTTCCCTGTGGTGCGATTGAAATGATCGGGTACTGTGACGTTAATCGGAGTACATGAGGTTTTTTTTTTATGTTTTGCATGTTTTTGACTTTAATATTGCAAATAAATTTTTTCCTTGCAAAGTTGTGTTTTTTATGACTGATCTCAGAGAAGTGGAAATACCTCGCTCTCCTTACCTCGAATGCTCTTAATGTGGTAATCATGTCATATTTCTTACAGCACTGATTAGAGTTAGGGTCTTTCTCTGTTCTTCAGTTGTTCCTAGGTTGCTCCTGTTTTTGCTTCTTTTGTATAGCTTAATTTAAGGATGAACTGCCGTACCTTTCCATTCTAATGGCTTCTGTTCTGCGGAGTTTCTCTTCCCAGGTCTCATTGAGCTCAGCGATGATTTTCTCGGTTTCCTGGCATTAAAAAAAGGCAGTGTGGTGATCATTTAAATGATAAGTCTGGTGATTTATATCTGTATTCAACAAAAAAGAAGCATCCAAACTCAACAATGAAACCATAACACTCATTTCCACTTACTTACTCCATTGCTGTTGTATGACTAGCATAAATTAAATGACCTTTCATTGATGACCTGATGCTGACATGCAAAATAAATGTTCAATCTACAGCTCGAGCTTCAGTGTCTATTAAAAAGAGCCAAGGATACGGATACAGGGGGGGCCCGGGGTGTCACTGTAATTAAAACTACAGTGCTCATAAACAGCTTGACTGGCACTCAGCAGAGGTCACCAGAACTGGTGCCCCATCCTCCTCACAGATGAGAGCAGGTTCACACTGAGCACGTGCGAGCGAAGCCACGGCATCTCCGGACTTTCAGGTCTGTCACACGTGCTCGGTGTGAACTCGTGAAGAGAGCTGGGCTCCAGTTCTGGTGTTCTCTGGTGAATTGAGCTGTGAGCACACGTCCCACCAACATTTAGGTCTTTGAAGGTGTCAGCAGACAGACTAGAGTATGAACAATGCTTGGTGAATATCACTGAAGATTTATTTCCTGACTATACAAAGCTGAGGGGTGCTGGGAAATGTGTGCACACACATGCAAAGCTGAAGTGCGTGTTGAAAGTTGTGCGTCGGCGCTCACCTTCAGCCTCTCGATGGCCTCCTCGCTGCCCGGGCTGAACATGATGCGATCGTGCAGACTGGCAATAGAGCCGGCTCGGCTGGACAAGACCGAGAGAGACGGAGAGGGGCTCATCCCCGTCATGGCATTGGTCACTGTGGAGAGATCATCCCTTTGATTCACAGCTTGGCCTTTATTGTTATTGTTCTTGTAATCGGACACGTCTGTCAGGGTGGGACGGGGCGTGGGGATCGGGGACAGGAAGTGGGGTTCGGGGTGATCGATAACAGGGAGTAAAAGAACGGAGAAATGCAGACAGAAAAGGAAGAGAGGAGAATAGAAAAGAAAGAAGACGCGTCTTGAAAGGAATCTAAGTCACAGAGAGAAATTAGAGCCGGTAGCACAGAAGCGAGAGCAGCACCAGCAGAAAGCCACAGAGAACTTAAATGATGCAACGAGGAGGCCATCCAGCCGCGAGAAGCCTCAGAGAAAATGAAGCTACCATACCAAACACCAAGCACAGCGTGACATGCAGGAGAAAGGATTTCCATCGCTCAGTCCCACTCAAGCATCCCTCACAAAAAAATAAAAATGTCGTCAGTCATGGAAAACAGCAAAGTGCGTAAGCTCTGCAGAGCCCATGTGCACAAACACGATGACTCATTTTTAATGGGGTCTTATTTTCAACATTAGACAACATTAGAAAGCCAGAAATCTCAATTAAGATTATTATCTGAAAGCAGCAAGATGCATTTACTGTTCAGTGTGCTCAAATTATTAATGTCAAACAAATTACTGGAAGCAGAAATCCATTTTTCCAGCAGAGGCTCAGACACGCTGGTGAGTTTGTTTGATTAGCCTGGAAGGAAATTTCTGAGTAAATCTATTATTAAAGTAACACATAAAAAGGCGCACATTATATTTTTCTGTTCAGAGCGTTATCTGACCGGCCCGTGATACATGCTATAATAACAACCTTGCAGCTGCTGCTATGGCAACACAGAGCAATAAACCGGCCGAGTGTATCACACCCATCCGTCTGCACGGGCTGCAGCTCGCCAACACTCATCGCACAATATTGCCTGTGCGCTTCATTAAGTTGTGTATTATGGAAAGACCGTAAAATTTTCAGGCACGTGGCTCAAAGATTCAATGTTATGGAAGTGATTATGTGACTTGAGGCTACATCACCACCTTCATCTCATCGCTCCTCTGCGTCAGCAGGAGCCGACACTCTGATGATTCATAAACTTCAAGGTAAACATAAAAGAAACATCTTTTTAAAGTGGAGACATTTTCTTTCTCTCACAGCTCTGTTTGAGTCTCACTGATCAGACACCTTCTTGCACTTATACGTTACACCTGTGATATCATGGATCACGCAGGCTCACCTGGCCCTTTCATAGCTTTAGAGGGTAAAAAGATTACATGTATTAAATGTAGCTGAAACTAATTATAATGCAAAAATATCCATTTTAAAAAGACCTAATGAATACACTGGGATTTTTTAAAGTGGTCAGCTTACTGTGGAAACTGTTCAAATTAGATTACCATCAGCTATACTGCGGGTTCTGTTTCATTTATTATAAAATACAAACCCAAAAAGCTGGAGGGCGATTTCTAAATCTCATATTTTATTTACAATGGAACACAGAAAACATATCAAACAGCTGTTTCTATTTCCTGAAAAATACTGGCTCATTTTGAATTTGATGGCAGCAACAAAAAGGCTGGAAAAGTAGGCGGGACTAAAAGGAAACAGGAACATTTTGCAGCTAATCAGCTTAATTGGCAACAGCTCAGCAACATGACAGGCAGAGGGTCACCAAGCTACACATTATTGAACACTGTCAGAATAATGTTCCTGTTATCTCATCGGCTACAGTAACAATTAAAAGAGTCCAGGAATCTGGAGGAGTCTCTGTGTGCAGGGACGAGGCTGAAAATCAGAACTGCGTGGCCTTCATCATATTCCAGCAGCAGCAGCAACAGTCCAGACCTCTGACCAAACACGCCACTCATCATCAGATGAAACAAAGATAAAGCAGACCCGGGACTGCCAGAATCCGAACGGGACAACATTCCCAAAGTCCGGCTGCTGCTCTCCTCAGATCCAGATGTTTGCAGACAGAAGAGGGGCCGTCATATTTTTCTTACAGTGAACATTTTAAACATTTGATAAGTTTTCTTTGTTCTATTGTGAATGAAATGTGGGTTTTTATTCACACTGTGTCAGATGACCTCATTCTATCATTTTAATACAAACTGCTGTTTGTTTATGCTGATGGATCAAATGCAGTATTTTAGAACCATTTAGACATTTTCAGGATGTGAGGCGTTCAGGTTTCTTGATAATCTCATTCCAGTGCTGTATGCTGTGTGAATATATTGCTCTGAATATTTTAGGAGTGTTTTTTAATAATCCCTTCAGGATTCTTTCCTTTCTTGTGCTGAATTGTGTGTCGTTAAATTCGGTCTTTTTATCTGAGAAACTAAAGTACAACTCACACAGAGGCCCAGAGAGCTGCCAGGGGAAAATGCTGTCACAGTTTCTACATGTGGGAAATTAAAGATGAAATGAATTCCATTACGGTGCATAAGCTTCCATATCGTATTGCTCTGCTGCTCTACCAGTGCCCCTGTGAAGCCATCCACAGATCTCTACAGCACCATGACATGGCACACCTGAAGGGCAAAGTCAAAACTGCACAGCCTGAACAGAGATGAATGCATGCTGTTTGTATTGCATTAACTTCATTAGCTTCTTCAATTTCACTGAAAATCACTTTAAAGAATCAGATCAGCTCCTTTGGTGCTGCAGAGAACACTGAAAAGCCACCATTCACTGCCACATTAATCAGCTGCGGTTCTAAGCTGCAGAGCCAAAAGCAGGAGACAGAAAACACACATTTCAAACCCTCGATATCAGCACCAGACGCTCGAAATGCTGGGAGAAGAAGAGAGAGAGAAGAGACAGCACAGCACCTTCAGATAAAACATCCACAGGTGAGCACCTGATCACATCATTATGTGCTCTTCAAAATCTGAAATGCTGATTCCTGACTTTGTCTTTCTCTGCCAAATGAACTGCTCATGATTTCAAAATAACACATTTATTTAAACGTGCAACGCTGCAGTGAATGTGTGCTCAAGATCAGAGACGCAATGATCGGATAATATCGGTTCCAGCCAAAATTACAGACTTTTTTACTTATAAATGTAATTATATTTACTGGCCTATACATTACTGGGTTGCATAGCATGAAAAACAGAAATATAATACTCTCAGCTGTTGCTTCAAGACTTAACTTTGAGCAACATGTCATAAAGAGAGACGTGACCTGAGTGAGCAGCAACCTCCAGGCAAAAACTGCAGCTCCTCTAATGGAGCGGTTCCCAAAGTCAAGAGTGCTGCCCACTTAAGAACCACCTGCAGTACCTTTGTGGCCCACCGGGAGCTGCGGCCCACACTTTGGGAACCACGGCTCTAATGCTCACCTGAGGCGGGCTCCAGAGGTCGGTCGTATCAATTAAAGATTTATAACGGCTCAAAGATTCTAGTTCGCTGAACTGGACCTCTCGCCCGTGTTTGTGCTCTTGGTGTCATTTTAAAAGGTTCTGACCAATAACATGGTTTCCTGTCCGGCTCATCCAAGAACTGTGTGCTCCAGTTTGAGTGAAAGTCTCCTATTTAATTTGGATTTTACTAAGTACTCAGATGAGCTGCTCAGATGATGAGAGGGAACATGCTATCAGTGCATGCAGATAATTTAGGCTGACATCTCTAATATCTGACATTTAAAAATGCACAACTGAGATGATTCCCACTGCGAGCAGGTGTTTGACTTTTCAATCTGACCTGTGCAGTCTGACCTGTGCAGTCTGACCTGTGTAGGAGCACCCTGCTGGTCTCACAGCTGGGTGTCTTTTTCATTTTATCTGCATGCTGAGTGAAACTGTGGCACAGCGACCGGCACAGCGACCGGCACAGCGACCGGCACAGCGACCGGCACTGCTGCGTGCCTGAGCGAGTGTAAGGACAGAGGTGGTCATATTAGCCGGAATGATGCGTTAGCTCCAGAAGCAAACACTTGCACCCACACCTGCACCATTTTCCCAGCCTGTTTAGACACAAATGGGAATAAAAAGCACTCGTGCCAGGTTTGGTTCTCCCGCTGTCTCAAACCACTTCCTATCTATTCATTTTCATTAACTCCTTCCCACTGATTTCGTTGCCCTGGCTGCTTCTTAATTTGCTTCTCGCTCTATTTGAACACATCAACACGTCTGTGAGCACAGGGAGGGTAAATGTGCTCGTGAGTGGGCTGACTCTTAAAAAAAAAGGTCTAAAACCATTATGAACAATTTAAAATTCAATCTGCAGATAATGGGCACATAAATCCAGTAAATGGTCCCTTACTCTCAATGATGTCACCCAGGCCCTGAGCATAGAGGAGCTCTTTCAGGCGAGACACCTCCTCCTTCAGCTCGCGCACCAATCGGTTGTTGGGATCCTCGTTGATGACGGCGTTACAGCGAATCTGTTTGGCACGGTCAGCGTACCTGGGAAAGGTAGGGATCATTGAGACACAGGTGTGTGAGAGGACACACACACACATATGCCTCAGCTTCACCGACATCGGTGCCCTTCAGACATCACCAGCTGTGCGGGAGGAAAGATCTGCAGCACTCGGTTTACCTGAGCGTGCTGAGGGTCTCATCGTAGTTGATATCAGCGGGACTCAGAGCAGCAACCATTGCAGTGCGAGAATTCCCCCCTGCAGAGCAGATCAGCACACTTTGGGCTCAGCGTGTGCACAAATGACAGATTATTATCAGTAATGCATGAAAGTGGAGCTGGAAAAATGGGAACAACAATTAAAATTTGGCTGGTTTTATATTCAACTTTAACATTTAAAAAGTAATATGGTATAAGGTTGTATCTATTAGTTACTGTCCTTGAGCAACAAAACTAAATAAACTTTCCAAAGAGTTTCCGCCTTCCTGCTTAAAAGGAAAACTTCCCAGATGAGGAAATGGGAGCGTTCGATGGCTCTGAAACAAATGCAGTGCTCATACCCAGATTCTCTCTCAGCAGCCAAGTCAAAACTGAATCTCGGTACGGAATGAAGCTTTCCGCTTTTTTCTTCTTTTTATTCTGTTTACAAATAAAAAAAAAACATCAACATTAATGCATTTTTCTGCATTTAGGTTAGAAGAAATAATGAGTTAGGATAATCAGATTTAAATCAATTACCTTATTCGGCCCGGAGTCCTAAAATGAAGGGAAACAGTCCAAATTGTCATTTTTATCCAACACAAAATCAACTTTATCTTGCAAAATACAACAAAGAGTTGATACAGACCACTTCTGCCAAAGCAGAGATGACCTTCCCCAGCGTGGTCAGAGATTTGTTGATATTTGCTCCTTCCTGTGATGGAGGAGGAGGCAGATAAGCACTACAATGACTGCTTTAATAAGGATTCAGTCAGATTAAACGTGATTTTCGCTGTTTGCACCTTTAGCCTGGTCCCTTTGGCTCCAGTGGAATCGGCTCTCTCGCTGCCAGCCAGATCCACCAAACTGATTTTACTGACCTGCAACAGCAGGCAGAATAAGCAGAATCCAGTTAACGAGATGCAACACACGAGCTTTCAACAACAACAACAATCCATAGGTATTCGTCTTCATTACAGAGACAGGCTTCATTAAAACACAGCTTAAGAGTTATCCCCGTGACCTTCGAGCCGTCATTGATTTCCACTGCACATCGAGGCTTAAATCAGAGAGCGGATGAGCAGCAGCAGCTTAAAGAAACTGAGTGAGGATGGGACAGAAGTCCTCTACCTTCTCAGAGGTGTTATCCATCTCTGCATCGTGCCGTTTCTGGGTGAATATGATGTTGAAGACGGCGTGCGAGCGACTGCTCGTCTCATTCATATTGGTGGCAGCCACGGTCCTGCACAGACACCAGCGTTAATGAGTTCGTACGCTCCGAATCCAATGAGCCGGAAGGATGTGGTTTTCAGAATAAAATGACACATTTCACAAACGGGGATTTGTATATGACGCATTCATGAATCTATATTCAAGGAGAAACAGGTCATTATATAAAAAGCCTATTATTGCACAGTTTGAACAAAAATATATGTAGTGTAATAGCAGGTACGGTACCTGTACGGAAAAACCTGGGACCTGAATGAGCTGAACAATGCATCCATGCATCTCATTAGAGCTCTCCTGATTTCACACCTCACACCCTCTGACTGTGAGTTGGCCTTAGTATAAAATTTGGACCCGAGCAGTTACTTTAAGAGAGAAAGAAAGATGCTGAATGCGACTGGTACTTCAAATCAGAGCAGTCTCTCTTCCAGCAGCCTTTTCGTTCCAAATAGCAAACAATGGAGCTCAAACAGGGAAAACCTGCAGTGCCCTAAACGGCCACTTGAAGCCACTTGAAGCAAGTTAATCCCCACAGACTCTCCTGGTTTACAGCCTGGGGGGAAACAGGGTTTTGGTCCCTACAGCAAACACCCCCTCCATCACAACAGTACACGAGGTGAGCTGTTATATAACTGCAGTTTAAATTGTATTACCATGTGCAGGCTGCAAGCTGTCTGCTCAGCTTTACATCAGCTCAGTGGAGTCCCTGAGCTGGATCCTCCAGCCCTGTTTGTGGTTTTTCTGCCTTCACATAATTTAATGTAAATATCTGACCAATAATAAGGCTGTGAGGCTCAGCAGTCTGTGCTCCAGTTCTGCTGAGTGACATTCTAATATTTACTTACTGCACTAACTGGGGGGTATATGTGTCCTTACGTGTTGCATTTACACACTTTATGCAAGTTGCTAACCAAGCTAACCTGCTGACTCAGCACTCTAACGTGTAAATATGGGTCTGTGCCTTCTTCTGGGACTTGATAAATGGATGACTCCATTACCTGGCCTTGTTGCCAGAATCCATCAGGTCCTGGATGTCATTGTAGGAGGTGACGGCCAGCTTGGACAGGTCCTCCACGTAAGGCCCCATCAGAGGATGCTCTCGCACGCGCAGGTGCCCTTTGTTTTTGGGGTTCAGCAAGTCCCGCACGCGCTCGCAGTAGATTTCCATGTAGCTTACCTGTTCAAATTCACACGTGACTGAACATTTATAACAGGTGACAACAAGTCTGAACCCAGCATACAAACAGGAGGGGTGCTCTCACTTACCTCTACAGAGTAGGACATGCTGTTGTTTGTGTTATCATTGATCTTTGTAAAAAGATCTTCACACAGCTGGAAGAGCAGAAACAGAATCATTTGCAAAAAGGAAATAACTGTATTAATTATATGCACTGTTAAATTAATGGCAGTACATCAAAGTAATGGTAGTATATCAAAGTAATGGTAGTACATTAAAGTATTGGTAGTATATCAAAGTAATGGTAGTATATGTGTACCAGGGGAATGATTCCTTGTTGATCCTTCACATCCTGTTTCCCCATCATGGTGTAGGACTTGCCAGCACCGGTCTGACCATAAGCAAAGATGCAGACGTTGTAGCCTTCAAAGGCGTGAAGCAACATTTCCTCTCCGATGTCTTTGTACACTCGCACCTGAGATGCAAAATTGACATCCTCGGGCTGTGGACAGAGAGGCCGTCTAAAAGTTAAATCTCTGCCGAGGCTGGAACAAAGAAACCGAGCGTGTTGTGGCTGGGCTGCAGGGGTGCAGAGTGAGTTACCGAGGTGTGAGACCAGTAGGAGTAATCAAAGTTGAAGCTCTTGTTGTCTTTGGCCTGCTTGGGGTTGATGATGGCTGAAAGACAGGACAAGGAGCAGGGGTCAGAGGGAGGGTGAGAGCCGCCCACGTGAAACTGGATCTGAGCTCGGCTCGTGTTGTGCTAGTCGGGCTGGAAGGGTTTCAGTCACCTCTGCTTTCTGTACCAATAGTTACCTCTGGGATTGAGGAAGTATTTTTAATCATAAATTGGATCCATGGGTCTGTGCAAACATGATTATTGCTTTAAAGTCATCATTAGCTTCTCTGTGTGGGCTGTGATCAGATGATCACTGATGTTCTTGCTTTCCCTCTGTACTGTAAAGTTTGGGAAGAGTAAAAGCCTTCGAGTGGTGAGAAGCAGGAAACAGAATAACTCACAATAAAGCAACACTCTGCTCGTTTTAGTTTACGGGGTACACCTACATACATGCTTCCTCACATTTTAAAGAAGACCCAAACAGAAGCTATTATAGACAAAGTTCAAAGTTCAAAATGCATTTTGTTAATCAAACGCTGAAGTCAGTGATTGAGGCGAACCAGGTGAGGAGCGAGCAAAAGGCCAGAAAACAGCCTGAACACGGGGAAATGAGCAGAAATGCTTTTATTTACTTTTTAATAGTTAAAGTGCATTAATTAAGATAAACACTTGTCAGATTTACCTTATAGACTCGTTTTCAGGCAGGTTGATGGCATTAAAACCTGTGACTGACCAGAACAAGAAGAAGCTGGGGAAAGCTGAGGCGGTAGAGTATGTAGCAGGGACAGTGATGAATTATGATGATGAATTATTGTGTACTGCCAGCAATGGTCAGAAATAAAAGCAACTAGAATGCATAAAAAAAACTAGGATTACAAAATAAAACAGGAAGTGACAGAATGGTAACCCAAAGGCACGGCATGCATGACCTTCAGATGCTTCCTGTCTTTCAGAATAAAGAAGCTCATTTTGGAAACATTTACATTTAAGCCGTTCTGCTCCCTGAGCCACACGTTTGTTACACGCCAGGTTTCCTCGATATAAGCTCCGACAGCTCGGGCTCAGCTCATCATTCACAGCTGCACTTTGTCAGGCTCCGCTGACCTTTGGTAGGCCTCCAATAAATTCCACCTTTGTCAGTGTTATAGCTTTCACTCCTCCCAGAGGGCCGCGCTGCGCGCTTTTATGCCTTCCTGTGTCTGCCAGCTCTTCTGTAAATCCACCACGAGCCATTCAAACGTCCGTCTCTTTACTCAAACGGGAAACACGTTTTCCCCCATTACACATTAATTACTGTATTCATACAGTGTACTGATATATGCTGGTCAGTGTATAACTGCACCCCAGTTTAAAGGGACAGTTCACCCCAAATCAAGTTTACATATTTTTATAAAATACTCTGCAGGATTTTTTTCTTTTTTGGAAATCATGAAACTTTGGAGGAACGTTCACAGACGTGCAGAAGGAAACATGCATCTCCCCGTGAGGAGCCTGCGAACGCCGTCTCCCCTCGGCTGATGCTGCAGACAGGAGAAAGGAAACGGCTCCTGCATAAAACTGCTCACCACAAAGTTTGTGTTTTTTCTTTTTTTGAGTAATCAGTTCAATATTTTTAAGATGAGATGCTGAGCTTATCAGCTGTATTTCTTCAAGGTTTGAACACCAAAATCCAGCAGCCTTTCAGATCATTACATTCAAGAGAAGGCACACTCACACAGTATAAATGGATAAACGCGCCACATCGAGAGGGGAATATGTGAAGTGGATTTTGAAGTAAGCACTAATAGTCTGCTCCCCAGAACGACCGTAGCTCGAGAAAATCGAGTTAAGTTTAAATGAGTCATATCCCACTGATGTCAGGTCAGATATGTCTGCAAACAGCACTGATCAACGTAATGATGATGATGATGATGATGATGATGATGATGCACTGGTTTCAAACATAAAGCACACAGTATTTAAATATTTAGACTTATAACCACAGGAATGGTGACAGTGTGTTGATGATATATATTTAAGCTGTGGAATAATAAATGATGTTTGTGGAGAAAAGCTGTGACAGTATCATTGTTTTTGTTTGCATTCAAAGAGAGAACAGAGTGAAATATTACATAATGAAATCCAAACACGTCTAATATTTAATATTGGTTCAGATTTTTCCTGCTGTGCATCGAAACAGCTTTCAGCCTGTTCTAACACACCCACATGCATGAATACTGCTCCGCGTGTTGGCGTGCCCACATATCTGATTTGGTTTTGGTGCCAACATGATGCTTCCTCCCTGCTCCCAGAGCTCCGGACCATTTTCTCTACTAATGCAGATGCGGTCGATAAGAGAGCTAAAGGCCCAGAGCTAAGTACGATCTCAAGTAAGTGTACACGCTTTTATTTCCTCTCTGCACTGCTGCTGTTTCTAGCTATGAAATATAGGCCAGTGTGGCTGCCTTGGGTTTCAGATTTCAGATCCAATCCTCAGCATGACTAAGAGATGAGACTTCACTTACTGGCCATGACTCATCCAGGTTCTCTGGACGGAGGCCAGATATGAACAGAACAGTCCTCATATTTGTCATACTTATTTAAACAGTGTAGCATTTGCTGCTAACAGCAACATTTTCAAGAACCAGAAGGATGATTGGAGAGTGCAAGGAAACGCCTTTTTACACAGTTTAAAGAAATCTGTTCTTCCTTTGCTCATGTTCGCCTCTCCATCACCAACCTGCTAAGGCTTTACGTGGTCTTGCTGGGGGGGGGGGGGGTGTACTTTTTTCCGGTTTTTATTCTTGGAATTTTGCAGTTCAAAATAATCCTTATTCATCTACATCAGGCTTATAATATTTGTCACTGAGTGCTGTGTTGTGTTGCTGCTCCTATGTGTGTGTTATTCTGTATATGTATGCACTGTGCGGGCTTTCACGTGCCTGTCTGAGCCCAGGATGCTCTGCATTCACTGCCTATTTAAATAAAGGTTAATGAAAGGTAAACCAAAGTATCAGTGAAGGAGGGCATTACTGCTCCGCTACAGTATCTAACGTTGCACACCAACATTCATTCTGCTGTGCTGCTCTTTTACTACACAGCGATGCCCTTTTTGGTCATATTTCATTAGGAAATATTAACATTGCTTATTGTTGCTTTTTAAACCTTTAACGTAAAAAATACAGGAAGATCTGATCACTGCCCAGAAGCCTTCGCTGCGTGGCATCCTCTCTAAGCTTACTCATCTTCGGCAGTGCTGTCATTCATACGAGATGATCCGTCCACACCCCTGCTGGAGCACAGAGCCGAGTGTCTCGCATTCAGATAAGGTGATTACTTTGGAGTGCTGGTGACTGGCAGCATGTATTCCCATCAGGCGGAAGGACGGGGCGCACAGACTCCTTTAATACCTTCCTGCCCCGTGCTTGTTGAATGATGCATGTTTTTAATTTTAATATCTCTTCTGTTGCCATATTTGTCTGAACATTGGCACAGACAAAAAGAGAATTTCTGATCATTCGTGAAACTAACTCGGTAACAATCACACATGAGGACTGCGGGGAGACAGAGGGGCAGGACTGAGGTTACACCTTCCAGTGATTTTAAGCACACAGAGGACACCTCCTCCTACCTTCCCCCACTGCCTTTCATTTTCACAGCACACATCACATCCGGGCCATTCTTGTCCATAAAACACTCTTATTTATCTTATTTGGACCACTTACTTGCATTGAATGCTACCTGGGTTGTGTTTACAGATGGTACATATTTATTGTATTATTGGCTTTTTATCATTTATTTTTTATTTATTTTTAGTAGATTTTATATTTATTATGTCATTGTTGCTCTGTGTGCCCTCAATTGCCCTTTGGGGATGAATAAAGTTTTCT